>VDFB02381619.1:0-139456 GCA_007258455.2 Sequoia sempervirens | reverse complement strand
AATGGATAAGGAGATATGTCTTCCAAAACATACTTCTTTGTTGTACCTCCTTGCATCTCCTTTATTTGCCCTTGTAATTTTTTTATCTGTTGAGTAAGGGCACTAAAGTCGTTAGGAGGAGTTTTAGGATTCTGTTTAATCCCTTCTATATCGAAATTGTGAGGTAACTTAGCTCCTTGATTAGCTAATGAAAGAAATTATCTTTCTTTGTTCCGTTCTAAAATCCTTTCCATAAGAGTATGGAATTGGGGATCTTGCTCTACTTCTTGAAGCTTTTCTTCTGTCAATTCGTCAACATTAAATGTATCCTCTTCTTTCTCAGTATGGTCACCCATTTTGCTTGTAGTGGTTTCTCCTTCGTCTTTTTCCATGTGTTTTCGAGATCTCGTGGAAAAAGGCATAAGTTTTGTTCCAAATTCTACTAACCTTTGATCAAAAGAATGAAATAGTGCAATTTGTGATGGATATAAAAGTCAGGATAGAATGAAAATTCTATGACTAAAAAGGTTCCTAATCTTTAGCTTGTGTGGTTCCCTAATTGAAAGGATGAAGATCCTGTTGGTGGGAATTTAAGCAAAAGATCAAGAAAAGGATGATTTTTCACTTTATGAAGTTTGATCCTAGTTTCGTAAAAGGATGGATTTTGTGATGAATGCCTAATGTGATCTGAGTTCTCTATTGCAGAATTTGATTTGGACGAGTAGAATATTCAATTGCAGGTTGGGGAATATAACAGAAACGAATACGTTGACTATGGTTGTGCCTTTGAGAAAGGGCTCTTCTTTGAAAGAAAGCTTGTGAGTACAATGGTTCTATAGCATAATCATCAGTGAAACCTCTAACACAATCATGATATCTATGAAGAAAGGTTCTATATTTGAGTAAATATTTTCGGCTTTGATACAAGAATCGTCTTTTCTTCAATAGTTTCTTGTAGCTAAGGGGTTTCTTTGGCTTTTTTATTCTTTTGAGAACGAACTTCTTAACAAAGGTTGTAGATTTCCAATTTCGTAACATGAGAGTAATCAAGGTGATCGCGAGTGTTGGATGATCTTAACTGAATTAATGTATTGAAAACACATCAAACAATTTGTAGAATAGTTGTTTTAAGTACTATGCTAAACATCAAGTGTATGGTGAAAATGTTCTTCAAAAATTGTTTTAACAGGTTTTACACATGATAGATAGATCAAACAAACTCACTCTTAATTCTCAAGTAGGTCATCATAGTAATCAACAGCCCACATCTTAAAACTGCGTCGACTCACACAGCCATGTCACCCCCGAAAGGGCGCCCATGTTTTTGTCTTTTCCAGGTGCGTACTCAGAGTGACGGAAGTGAATACCGGATCCCCTGAGCAAACAATCCTTGGCAGTTATATGGTGAGTATCTTGGGGGTAGATTCTTCCCTCCCCTGCACTATGATTATTATGATGTTCAGAAACTGACAAGTTAGATACTACACTAGGTTCATAGTAAGGGTTTCCGTTCAGTGCGGCAAATGATATACTCCCTCGAGAGACCTCCCTACCTTTAGAACAAAGGCTTTGGGGATGGTTATCAATGCACACTACCGTCAAAAGAGGGTTTCCCCAATTTTGCTTTAAATTTTAGAGTGGGGTGGAATAGCCTGGCTTTGGCTTGAACCCACTTGAGTTGTTCCTCTTGGGTAAGTACTTTTTCCCACAAGAGCAGGCTCTCTAAAAGGTTTTAACAAAACTGGAAATTGCATAAAGTAAAATAGGTGAGTTTGGAATTTTGATCACCCAGTTAAGGGGAGAGCATAGGCCTATCACCGTTCAAGCAAAGCAAACAAAGATTCAACTTTTAAGCCCCAAATAAAAAAATTTCTATGTTAAGTGAAAATGTTGCTTCACACAAACATGGAGTTCATTTTAGCCCAAAATAACAGTGAAGTGACTATCTTAGGATTGCTTGATTGTAATTTATGTGACTACCCTAGGATTGCTTCATTTTAATTCATGACTACCCTAGGATTGCTTCATTTTAATTCAAAGTTATTAACTGTCTGCGGTCGCATCGGATTCAGTCAAGCTATATTCAAATTACAATTTACAGTTTGCAGGTTTTCCAAAAATGTGCTATAACAGTCATTATGGGCGCTGCAGGATTCTTCATGGGCGCTACAGAATGCTTCATGGGTGCTGTAGGATGATTCAGGGGCACTGCAAGATTCTTCATGGGCGCTATAGGATTCTTCATGGGTGTTGCAGGATTCTTCATAGGCACTGCAAGATTCTTCACGGGCGCTGCAGGATGATTCAGGTGCACTGCAGGATTCTTTAAGGGTGCTGCAGGATTATTCACGGGCACTGCAGGATGATTCAGGGGTGCTGTAGGATGCTTCATGGGCACTGAACTGGGTATGAATATTACTGAAGCATGTTTCTTGCGCTAATCCGCTATTTTTGGCCGTAACCTGTCAGGAAAACCTGCAATAAAATGTTAAAATAGGGGCAAGAGCCCCACGGTGGGCGCCAAAAATGTGTATGTTAAATATGTATGATCAAAATGAAATAAAAAAAACACACATAATGGAACTTTAAACTGAAGAAAAGCTAATTAAATTGAAAAAGTGACAAATGAAGCTTCTTCAGAGCCATTCCATCTTCCTCTATCTCCAGGGATTTGTTTGAAGTTGCTGCTCTCAGATTGTGTAAGCTTGGCTTCTCCAAATGGCAATCTGTAGAATGAGTATGAAAATGAAGGAGCTTCTCTATCCTATATGCTGGTGGAATGGAAGTATTGATGCGGATATGCACAGGGGCTGTGGATTATGCACAGGGGCTGTGAAGTGTGGATGCTATGAAATGAAGTGGATATGCCATGATATGCTATGATTCTATACTATGCTATGATGCTAGAATGCTGTGAATGCTAAAAGGCTTATGCTATTGCAAATTGGCTATAGTTATTCTATTGAAAGCTTCTCTGTGATTGCAAAGACCCGATAGTCCTTTTTATAGCTTTTTGCAGGAAAAATCCTGGCTGGCAAGGATCAACGGCTATGAGATTGTCTGGTAAGTTTGAATGGTGAGAGATGAAGAGGTTGAGAGAAGAATGGAAAATGTTGGGAGGTTGGAGAGAAGAATGGAGCTTTGTCTTCAACCCACGGGAACAAGCTTGCACAGGAACAGAGAAATTAATTTTTCTGTTTTGGCAGTTTGTTTCACGGTTGTTGAAGATAATCCCCAAATTAATTAAATAAATAAATTTATTTAATTTCATTTATTTGAGTTTGATTTTTGATTTTTAGAACTATAGAAGATTTAATTAAATATTTTGGAATATTTAATTGTGATGTGACTTTAGAAGAATTTAATTAAATATTTAATTGTGAATGGATATTAGAGGAATTATTTAGAAGAGAGGAATTAAATAAACTTATTTATTTAATTGAAATGAAAGAATGAACAATATAAATAAATTATTTAGATTTATTTATATGTAGCTCGAATTCATAGATTTAATTAAATATTAAAAATATTTAATTAATTACCAGACTATTGTAATGTGACCATTTTTAGGTGTATACAATATCATAATTCATAAATTACTCAACCATTCGATGAACATTGCAGTTGCATTCTAGAATGAAATGCACAGAGCACTAGTTTTGCAAACTTAAACCTCTAGAATTACCCTTTAATTGTTAGATTTACAATGATCAACGATTTAAGTTTGCTGCCAATGCAGGACTAAATGGCTAGTGAAACAAGATTTGTAATGATTTCATATCGTTTGAACTTTGAGTGGCCCAGGCGATTTTGAAAATTGATAGATTGTTAGCTTGAGGTATATTTTGCGTGTAGCAAGGCTGTCAGAGTCTAGGAATCAATCAAATTAAACAATTAAATAAATGTAAGGCTTAAGTTACACGAATTGATTAAAATTTAAGTTGGGTTTTTGGTTTGTGCGAATCACAATTATGAATCATGATTATACCTAACCTCACACATGACATGTGTGAGGTGTACACAGGGACTAGGCTGGTAGTGGCACTATTGGCAGGACTGTTGCCCATAAATAAGGATAGTGAGCACAACTAAAAGTTGAAATCATTCATTGAAGGCTAAAGTATTTACTATTGACTGCAATGTTCGAATTGTCATAAGGGTTTTTATTTTGTAGGGTTAATAATGAATAGGATTCAGGAAGAAGATGATGTGGCATTATTGGGGATACTCTAAATTCTCTTGCCTGTAGTTATGTAGTTACAGAGTAAAAGACCAATTTCATTCAAGTTCAAAATGGGTGGAATTGGAAAGAAGTTGATTTGGTTCACCTGACTTCTTAGACAGGTTTTGAGTCAGGATGAGGAGCTCTGATGGAGATAAGTGCTCTCCTAGTGCATGGAAGCTGCAAGTAGAATATGAGAGCAATTTTACAACCCCTCATATTTTGCATGACCTTGATTTTCAAAGGGGAGAAGTACATTTTGTATCTTCATAGCTCCCATTTCCTTGGTTTGATTAGCCCACTTTTCCCCATGCATTTATTTTCAGAGCACATGGTTGACCCCAAAAGTCCCATTTATTTTCAGACACACATGTATTACATTTACGTTTTCACTAGTGGTCTAGCAGAAGCTTGGTGCTTGCACTCACATTTGTATATTTGTACTATGTAATAATGTGGCATTGTAATTCAGTTGTAATAAAATAAATGGTTGTGCTATTAATTTGACATTGTAATTCCTTTTATTAAGTCCTTTGTAACATTAATGGTTGTGTTATTAATGTCACATTGTAATTCCTTTTATTAAGTCTTTTGTAATTGCAACGTTAAGTGTTACTGTGCTTAGTGCTATTAATGGTTATGCTATTAATGTGACATTGTAATTCATTTTATAAAGGCCTTGATGTCAATCTAATCACATTAATGGTTAAAAATAAAATAAAATTAAAACACATGTTTATTATTTATATCATAAATTACTCAACCGTTTGATGAACATTTGATGTATGGTTGTAGACTCAAAATAAGGGAAAAAAGAAAGCTTAATTGCTAGTCCTTTGAGTTTTATAACCATGTGATATGTCGCATTGTCACAGAGTTCTAAATTTTCATAACTACCTGATTCCCTGACTTGGTTCACTTTGTTGAGTAACTTAAGTTCATGCATACATAACCTCTGAGTTACGATGTGTGGATTTAGTCGATGGGTCAGAGGTTTCAAAAACTTTGAAACTTTAGACTTTGGTTTTAAGGTTCTAAGTTTTAGTGACCAAGTGACATTATGAACTTATCTTGCCTTTCCAGGGTGCTGTCATCTGACATCTCATTGAATGCTATGTATGGAATAAACTTGAGTTGTCTTTTCAGAAATTTCCAAAAGCATGCATGTTTAAAGGCTATCTTTTCGAGGAATGAAATTGAATGTCACATTTAAATCACGTCCTATAAAAAATAACGTCATAAGTGGGTGGAAAATTTTTACTTAGACATTTATCCTACATTCTAGTTCTTTGTCAAGGCCAATACTTCTCAAGTGAAAACATTCTTTTTATGCAGACTCTTAGCTTGCATTCTCATTCTTTTCCAAGGCCAGTACCTCTCAGAATCTCATGTGAAAACATTCATTATCCATGAATTTGTGCTCATGCAGAGTGAACGTTGGGTCAGTGTAAGGGATATGACGCTTAGACCTTTTAAGTTAGAAAATTTTTGGGCGCGCTTAGAGAGGGATGAAAATTCTGAGCTGGATATAAAACTCTTAGAAAGAGGGCTAGCTCATGCTGGAGGGTTTCCAAAAGTTGTGTTGAGTGTGGAATTGATAAGTGCATGTGCGAGAAGGTACATTCTGTAGACATGGGACATTAGAGCCATGGATAAAATTGTAAATGCAGAAATTTCTCTTGAAGTTGTTTCCCTCGCGCTAGGGATTCCAGAAAGGGAACCTGTAGAAGACATGTCTGTCACAGTGGTAGGTAAATTTTTCAAAGCGAATAAGGACTAGTGTAAGAACTCCATGGCCAAAACCTGGTTGAAGTCTGAAAAGAAAGGTAAGTTGCAACTGTTGAGTAAACTCAGAAGAGTGCATTTTAAGGGAGAAATTGTAGATGCTATTGCTTTATTGCACTGTGTTGTTGGGAATGCACAAGTTGAGTTATTTGAGGATTGGATGTTTTGGTTTATCTTGATAGTTTGTGATGAGAACATTTTCATTTACTGGGCTGA
The DNA here is from genome assembly GCA_007258455.2 of Sequoia sempervirens. Classification (NCBI taxonomy): domain Eukaryota; kingdom Viridiplantae; phylum Streptophyta; class Pinopsida; order Cupressales; family Cupressaceae; genus Sequoia; species Sequoia sempervirens. The sequence goes on along the minus strand of VDFB02381619.1, from coordinate 133,254 downwards.
AGTTATTTGCTTCCATTTGAATGAGCAATTAATTAATTTCCATAATACTGCTACTTTTTGTGTGTTCTTTCCTGACGTACATTGTAGGTAGTTAGAGGTCCTTTTGGCTTAGGTTGGAGCTGCAAGGAACCCTAGCTTCTGATATGCCTATGTATAAATGTTTTCCTCAGTTCACTAAACAATTTGGAATGGGTAATTTTTGTCATGTTAATGATGCATTTTTAATGGAGGTCATAAGGAAGCTAGATGGAAATCTAGAAATGCGCCTTTCCCCTGAATCAATTTCTCTTGTATCAAAATTTGAGAGTTTTTATATCCAATTTGATAAGTTTTCCTATCTAAGAATAGGGCGTTTTGAGAAAGCCCCATTTAAATTACCTCGATATCCTGAAGATTTATTAATATTTCTGGAAGTTTGTTGACAAATGGCCATGGTTAATATTAAGTATACGAACATGGGGAAACGAGGGTATGTCTTCCCATTGGAGACCCCTTCTTTTGTGTGAAAAAAAAACTAGATGGTCAGGGGAGCTGAAGGAATTCTCAAGGAATATAACCTCCAGAATCTGTCTATGAGAGCTAATTTTGATAGTAAGGGTTTTGTGAAGCAAAATCTCTATGGAGGGAGCTTATATCAACATTACCCATTTATTGAAGATTTTTGGGAAGATTGTGTCAATGAGAATGAAGTTTTGATAAGATATTATATGAGGCTAATGCTAAAATAGATATAGGCTTTCAGTTTGTCATTTCACATTCTTGAAACTATAGTTGAGGATTCAACAATCATAGATCCTGCATATGAAAAATTTCCTAATAAATCCCACCCTAGGGTTGATTGGAGCCAAAGTGAAATTTTAGATATGAGGGTACATGCTGCCCCAGTGCTTAAAAGAACCCAAGACTGTTTGGATGGGAAATGGTGACAAGTTTCTAGTCTTGTTCAAGAGCCTAAGTCATCACAAAGGAATGAACAGGGGTCTATGCAAGCATCTGGTGCAAGTGTATCATTGTGGAAACCCTTTGTGAGGTCCTCTAGTGAAAATTCTCAGCTAGGAGGTGATGGTGATAGGCCAGAAGAAACAATCAAGTTGAAGAGCATCTGTGAACAAGACAGTGTGCTTTCTCCTACCCCTAAGAAGAAGACCAACAAGAAAAACTTGTGGTTGTAGATTCTGAAGATATCTTTAAACAAATTGTTGAAGATAATATCTTTCCTCCTTTGTTTGAATTCCCTCTTCACCTCCAATTAATGCTCTTCAGGAAACTATTAGTGGAAATGAAGATTCTAGTTTGGTAGTAGCCTCCCTAGGATGGATGAAAAAAGCAGTGCAGAAGAAGAGAAAGCATATTCCTACAATGACAGTTGGAGTGGATACAGTTTCAAAGTTACTTAAAGCTCTTCAAAACCTAAGAAAGCCAGGAGGATGTCAAGGATGGTGACTGATGCTACTTTTGGAAATCAAATGTTAGAAATTGTTGAGCCTGTGAAGGATTTAAATGAAGATGAAATAATGAAGGAAGACTACAAAGTCACACATGTTGATATGGGGCCTCCAACGCTGGAAGGTGATGTGTACCATGCCAATTATTCAATCAATACCTTGATTAAAAGAGTGAAAGAACAAAGGAAATAAAATATAAAGCTGGAATCTCAAGTCCTCGCATTGAGTAACTTTATTTCTTCCATGGCCACTCCTACATTTGATGAAGCCTCAAGTTTTAGGTAGAGGGCATCGATGTGCTCACCACAAAGAAAATTAAAAAGAATTTGAGCTATTCCAGAGCTGCTTGTGAGGGGATCGATAAAATATCTCAAGAGGCTATCTTCTTTCTAAATAAATATGTGCTCTTGTACACTTGAGTTGTTAACAAGAGGAAGGAGTTAGTAACAAAACTTCAGCAGCTCAAAAAAGATCAAACTAGTATCTATGTGCTCTCTCAGGAAATGAAAGAATTGAACTCTATGGATCTGAAGATATTAATTGGTGAGAAAATTGTGAATAATCCTAAGGAGATAGACCCTTCCTGTTCTGTTTAATTGGAATGGAAATTGAATGTGTATGATAATCTAGTGAAGGAAATTAATAATAAACTTGATCAATATTATGAAATGTTGGTGGAAGTTAAACAAGATTGTCATATTCTGGGAGTGGAAATTACTAATGAGTTTGATGAAAACATTCTAGATATAAGAGAGATCTCTCTGAAGTTTAGAGAGATATTCAAGAAAGAAATAGCTGATCTTGCTCTAGTGACATGGGAGTCCTTGAAACTCAGTGGAATGGAGATCCACCTGAAGACTTTAAATGTGGAGAAGAGAAAAGATCTCAGATGTTGGTTGAGTCTAAAAATGCTTTGGTCAAATGGAGAACCAGGTTACAGATTACTACAACTCCAGGAAGCAAAAAAATCACTGCAATTGTCACAAAAAAATCACTACAATTGTCACCAAGTACTGGGAATACATGCAAAGAGTAAAGGCACGGGAGGCATTACTGAAGGAGGAGGCAGAAATAATTGAAAGCGAAGGAGTCGGTGCTGGGAATGGGACCACTGTTTAGTTTTAGTTTTTATGTTATTTTCTTTAATTTGGCTCTCTTGATATTTCAAAGACTTTTTATTTTAATTTCTAAAATGGTTGTCTTCAAGAAACCGTTATCAAGACAAAAAAAACTCTATATTTGCCAGTGGATTGTCTATTATTTGAATGATAGATTTTTGGATAGTTTCATTGTTGTGGAATGTTTATCTATGAATAAAGATTTTATGGTGATGGATGTGTAAGGATTTCTCAGTATAATTTAGGTGATTTGGTAGTTTAATCTTTTATTGTTTAAGTTGGGTGGATGCCTTTATAAGTTATTTGTGTTGAACTGTTAGCTTCTATTAGCTTATAACTTATAAGTTATGGATGTTGAACTATTAGCTTTTGTTCAAGGAATGAATTAATAATATTCCTTTCAGTTATTTATCAATGATTGTGTGAATGGAAATGCAATATGAATTTCTAAGTAGTGTGATAAGTGTTGTTCTTTAAAAATGATGCAGAATCACATATCAAATTCAATACCATGGAATACAATATAAATTTTTTGGCTTTTCCTAACCTTAGTCGCTAGTCCTCAGAGTTTTATAACCTTGTCACAGAGTTCTAAATTTTCATAACTTCTCAATTCCATGACTTGGTTGATGGTTCACTTTGTTAAGTTGCAAGTCTTTCTTGGTCATCTTTCTACTCGATGGGTCGGAGGTTTTGAAAACTTCAAAACTTCAGAGTTTGGTTCTAAGGTTCACTTTGTTGAAGCAAGAATGGGAAAGAGATAAAGAAAACTTATTATTATAACTAATAACACTATGAATAAATGATCACTCACCTTTAAGTCTATGTTTTCGGCTTTTGTTGACTTCTGAATCGAGAAGTAGAACCTCAAAACCGAACAAAATGTGTAAGAATAAATGACACTTTCGATTGTATTTATATCAATCCATGATTCCATATTTGGTGAATTCCATGAGATTTTTAAATGGTATATTAAAAATTTGGTGAATCTCGCATGCTTATACAACGATACATTGTAATTTTCAAGGCAAAATGTGTCCTCAAATGTAATTATTTTTTAATGTTATTGGCGAAATAGGTCCTCATGAGCAACTATTTATAAATTTTAATTGGTGAAATGGGTCTTCACAAGCAACTATTTGTAAATTTTAATTGGAAAAATGGGTTTTGATACAATGTTGTTTTAATAGTATTCACGAATATGTAGGTGTTTTATTAAATGCTTTCAAGATTCCAGGCAAAAATATTAGTCGGTCCAATTGAAACACGTAGTTTGACAATGGTGAATTTGTTGCTTGAATATGCCTCATAAAAAACTTCATTGGCGAATGGACATGCATTGGACCTATAGTTCATAAAATCCGGTCAATTTGGACACCCTATTGGGTGAGAGAAATTCACCAATTTCGTCTTGGCCAATTCTTAGAATTCACCAATTGGTGAAGATTCGCCACTAAAGGTTACCCTGATTAACTTGCTCAACAGACCAAGTAAATGCGAAGTGACGTGTAATGCAAGTTGGTTAGTGGAGGAAATGAAGGAGGAGGTGAGTGTTTAATGCTCTAAACTATTGGTAGAGGGTGGTGAAGTTGTCATCTACACGTGACCATATGATCTACTGTATGTAGATGTACTCACTAATTAAGGAGGTGGGTGGGCTCCACTTTCGAGTGGAGGAAAAAATCAGCCATTTTTGGACATGTCGGCATAAAATGTGCTTGACAGGTGGTGGGGTGATCATTTAAAAAAAAACATAATATGGGTTGATGCACAAGTGGTAGGGTGACGTGGTGGGATAATTTTTAATTTTTTAGGTCCATGTGGACTTGCAAAGTTGACCCGCCCTACTTTGGGCCCCTTTCCCCCAATACTCAAATGGGAAACATAAATTTACTTTGATGAAGTGGATCCATTTCTCTCCAAATAGTGAAGTATTTATAGGAGAGAAAATGAGAAATCAATGGTCAAGATGAAAAGGAGGGTGAAACACGGATCAAGGATTCTCATTAATGGATGAGAATCAAATATCACATGGATCAAGGAAAGCATCAATGGATGAGAATGATTCAAACAAAGACACTTTGTAACAACTTTGAAAGTTCGTTACAAAGTTTGTTAGGAAAGAATATTTCATTTTTGGAGCCAAATAAAAGAATATTCCTTTGGAATATTCCCTATGCAAGTGGATGGGTGAGGAAAATTAGCAATTAGTAATTAAAACTAAGTTTTAATTGTGCAAGATGAGGAATAATAGGATGCTTATTAAATAATTAGTTTATTTAATGAAAGGGGATGTAAATGACATTTAATTAAATAATTTAGGATTATTTAATTAAATGAAAGGACTTAGGGGGCTTAAATTAAATAATTTGATTTATTAAATTAAACAAGGTGAGAGGTGAAGGTGAAAGGGGGTGAATTAACCTAATTAAAACAATCAGATTAATAGATGAAAATGATGCATTTAATTAAATAAATAGGCTTATTTAATCAAATAGGTGAAAAGAAGGTGAAATTCAGGACAAAACAATGTTACTGATGAAATTCAAGTGTGTAGTATCATCCAAGAAATTTTTAAGTGTCTACAAAAACAAGAGGTGTAATATAGTTAGATTTTAATCTTTACCAATAAACATTTCCTTAGCTAAAACCTTGGATTGGGTCTTGCAATCATGTTAGATAACATATAATTCTACCAATTATTCAATGAGTTATGGTACACATTGTAAGAGAGGGGGACCGACTACATCAAGGCCCTAGGTCACAGAGAGACAAGATCAGAAGGATGCCCTAACTTACCTCACTCTAAATGAATTTTTTGGAGGGACAAGAATGATGAGGACTATAAGGTCCTGCAACCACTCTTCAAACCTGAAATCTAAAGTAGTGATAGGTAAGCCAATTTTTGGGTTCAACATTGTACCTCAGGTAGCTCTCTGTCTGAGGACAAAAGTGCAGTTCTGGGATGACAGTGTGACATGCTGGCATCTCTCAGTTCCGTTGGTGTTCGTATGAATAGAGGACCAAAAACACAATATGAACCACCAGAAAATAAGCTGACGTCCTAGCTAGTCACTTCCAAGGGAATAAAACATAACTATGAAGTAGGAAAGACACAAATGAATATGATAAAATAAGTATATGAAGGCTAAGGTGACAAAGCTAATCTCATAAAGATGCTCATTTTCCAGCTAGCTCCAAATGCACGTCCACCTACACACAAGAAAGAGGGGAAATTGTTGGGGGTTGTATAGGGGTTTGCCTCAGTTAGACCCATGTTTCGGTGTTTCCACCTCCATGGAAAACCAAGATAACAACGATAGAGAAATGTATGATAAAGAAGTAAAGAAAGAGAACACACGAATAACACTACAAAACAATATACAACTACTCAACCAAATCGTAAAGGAGAGGAGTGAAAACGTTACCACCTCCACAAGAGCTCATTAGCCAATGATAGAGAAAGAGAGCTTGAAAAATCACCATAGCCTCGACTATGATGAAGGGAGGTGTTTCAAAACCTCAAGCCCCTATTGCAATGGCTTGCTTCACACTTGCTTGATGAAGTTGATAGAGTGTTGTTGCTACAATGGAGTGTTGGAGTGCTATTGAGAGTGAAAATGAAGGCTAAGAATACAAGGTGAGTTGAATGCTTAGAGGGTGCCAAAGAAGATTGAGTTGCATGAAGAATGAATCTTTTTGAAGGTGAAGTGAGGATAATAAGGAATTTTTGGGGTCGGTTGGTCGAAGAGGGATGTTACAAACTGACCCCAATGGGAAGTGTAACACCTCTGCCAACTTTAGACGAAGGAATCTGTCACAGACGTAAGTGCACCACACGAACGTTTACGCACCATGTAGGTGTCCCTGACAAATATTCCTCCACTGACACAACAAACAGATTCCAAGTGGAAGGAAATTAGTAGGTTGATGTGGAATTTTTCCTTCAGATTTGGTCTTCAAAGGTGAGGAAGTGTAAAAGGGGAATTTGTGTAAGGGGTGCAAATTTTCTCCTATACATTTTTCCCCCACTTTAGCGAGCATGAATACTGACGAGTGCTTCAGTAAAGTAGATTGAAAAGGTGTAGGTGAACCAAATATTTTTGGGATGTGGAGGCTCTCTTACACTTCTAGGGTTTTGCACCTACAAGGAGAGAAGAATCCCAAAAACCTGGATTGCTCACTCAAGAATATTCCCTTGAGATTCCAATGTAAAGATGATTAAAATCTATATAAGGGGAAAGTCCTAGATGCAAAGAAATAATAAAAGATATTGATTATGAATGCAAAACTAAGAAAATGCACTATGTTTGAAAACATGTAGTGATATGCAAAATGAACTAAAAATGCAAACAAACTGTAACAGAAATTAATGAAACCGAAGAGGTGCACTTGGAAACTAGAAAGTGATGTAGAGGAGCTCTGGAATCCTACAGAGTTCACTATTGAATCCCACTAGGACTCATACACCAAGCTAGGCGACTTAGTCTTATTTCAGGGAAATTTTGTCAGAACGAGTTTCAAACAAAAGGGTAATCCAAATTGCAAAACCCACTTTTTAGGCTTGGAAGTGGGACTAATACACCACTGATTGCAACTTAGTTCACTTCCAAAATTTAGGAAATTCAAAAGTGAAATCTGTAGCTCTTGGTCTGCAATTCAACTCCTAATATGTTTTTAGATCCGAAACTGTAGAATCTAACTTGTAGGTGTTCTCCAAGCTTCTTTTAGGGATTTGACCACTTTGAAAGACTTTGATGATTTGTTAAAAACTTTTCACACCTTTCTCTTTGAAAAATATGCACACAAGACCTGCAAAACACATGCAAAGAGGGGAAAAAGTGTTAAGGGTTAGTGAATAGGGGTTTGCCTTGGTCAAACCTTGGTTTGGTAATTAAACCCTTGAAAATGAAATGAAATGAAATGATAATGATGAATGAACAACATGCAATGCTACAACTCACCAAACCTTTGAAGTAGAAATCTAAAGACATGCAAGTAGAAGCTCCAATGGATGTAGACTTGAAAATGCCTAAAATGCTAAAGTGAATGCTTGATAATTGATGGAATGCTTGAGTGACTGAATGAGTGAAGTAATGAATGAATGGGGTTGAGAGAGGGAAAACCCTATATTTATACTTGATTATACAAAATTTCTTGAAAATACCACATCACAGGCCGACCTCAAGCCTTAGAGAATAATATCCCGCCAGAATTTTGAAATAATTTTATTTTTTGAGCCAAATTGGACTTATTTTCCCCTAGTGGCGAATGGGTCCCACTTAGACATTTTAAGTGGGTGTCAGAAATTAAGATGTATTAAATGATGTTTAACGAGACTATTCTCAAAAACACACTTAAATAAGGCTTGTAAGTGTATAATGGGGCCAATTAATCATAAGAAAGGGTCAAATTATTGATGACAAGCCTAGAAAAGCATGAAAGTTTGTTACAACACTCTACAACACTTTGAAATAAGGCTTGGTAAGTGATAGAAAGAGGTTGTTTAAGTGAAATATATTAATAAGGCCCTAGAAAAGTGTGAAAATGTATTACAACACTTCATAACACTTTTGCAAGACATCATAAAGTTCTTATTGATTCACAAGGGTCCAAGACCTAATGTGAATGTTTTGACCACATTACAACATTTAATCAAGGAAAAGCTAGGCCAACAACCATAAGAAAGACCCAAATGAGTGTGAAAATGTCCAAAGATACATTTTTCTATGCTACATTTAGCCCCCACTTTAGTGAGAGAATGAACCTGCTTCAAACTCACACCAAAGTAGCCAAAAATGCACATCAAGAGGGATCCAAATGCACCCATGTTGGAAAGATGAGACAACAACAATCAAGAGGGGTGATCAAGCCCCCAGGATCAAGATCCCATGGCAAACCAACCATAAGCACAAAGGAACACACATGAAAAAGAATTAAAGGGAGAGAAGGAGAAGGAAAAAGAGAATTAGATCAAGCTTTGATTGTTTTTCCATCCTATCATGGATCATATCTAGGTTGTTTGTATAGAAAATGCATACTCACTTTGAGGCGACGAAACTCATGGTTGTCCACCAGGTGAGAAGGCCCAAAAAGGTGAGAAACATACACTCATGGTTGGAATGCACTCACACACACGTAGGTGGCTATGGGGAAAGTCATGCCTCAGAATGGGCTTCCTGCTCAACCATACCAAAGTTATACTTCTTGATAACTTTAATAAGGTGCCACAAAAGAAAATGACTTTTCGAGCTTCATGAGACAAGAAAAACTTCATATGCTTGGAGCTCATGAATAAACGTGATGGCTCCATAGGCATGCAAGTTGTGTTATGCAAGGTGGCCATATAAAAAATGCAACATGAAACATGCAAAGGATGTTCAAAGGAGTCTTTCTTAGTTCATGTGAGGTCTTAACTTAGGGAACATTGTGTCTAATGTCTCCAAGAGAGGACCGATCAAAGAATAGCAAATTTGCAACTTAAGGGATGCAGTGTGTCGCATCAAGCCACTAAGAGGAATGTAATATGCTAAGATAGATCATGGTCATGAAGGAAATCACACCAAATGTAATCCACAAAGTGACAAATGCATTGTATGAAGTAAGAAGGATGCATTAAGAACCAAGAAAAAGGAAAAATGCAAAATAAATAATGCCAATGTATGCCCTCAATTTAAAGAAATTGCTACACATCGTTCTATGAGAAATTACTTTAAAGTAGCAAATGAAAATTAATACAAGAAAGAAGATATGAGAGCCAACTTGGAAAGCCCTATGCCAAGTCATATGTTTTTGAGTAAAGATGTGTCATGTGAAGGAAAGGAAAAAGAAAAGGAAGGGGTTGCCCCCAAAATCAAAACACCAAACACATAAGGGATCTATGGATTTGGGGTTAGTATGTTCTTTGCTACAATGTTGTTTAGAGAGCTTAGAACTATCATCATTACCCAAATACACATAGAACTGGAAGAGTGACACAAAGAGTGAAAAAAAAGAAAAAGAAAGAACCTTTTGGGTCAACATGGAAGAGACATAGGGTGTCTCGACGCTTTGCATCACCCCCAAAAGGAAAACACAAGTGAAATGAAAAAGAAGAGGAAAATATTTTGGGTCAACATGAAGGAAACATGAATGTCTCAATGCCTTGCATCATCCCCAAAAGGAAAACACAAGAAAAAGACAAAAGAAAAGGAAAAGAAAAATAAAAAGGCCTTTTTGGTCAACATGAAAGAGACATGAATGTCTCAATGCCTCACATCATCCCCAAAAGGAAAACACAAGACAAAGACAAAAGAAAAGGCCAAAAGTAATGTACGACATAGAGAAGAATGTCACAAAGAGAGAGAACATCAAACAAAACATCACGAGGGATCACATTACACACATGCAATCAAACAAAGGAAAAAGAAAGAATAAAATGCATAAGGCTAGTAAGGAAAATGTCAGTCAGCCATCCAACAAGTCATTTTACTCCTAGTCATGTTCATGATATGCCAAGGGTGGGAAACTAGCCAAAGGGACAAGAGAAAGTGCTGAACTAGGGGAAGCACCAGGTTCTACACTCGTTGGAGGAGATTTCTCGTTTAAGTTCATCATAGAGGAAAATAATGTGTTCAAATCATTATGCACCTCTTCGTCAATTTTGGCAATCTCATCATCGTCATCCAGGTTAATCATAATAGGAGGATGAATGATAATGTGTAATGAAGAGTGTGACTCTTGTTGTGATTGTTGTATGGGATCATTTTGTTGTGATTGGGGAGGAGGGTCATCATGCATTGCTTTTGTCAAGTATGGATTTTGATTTTCTTTGTTTACTTCTTCATGTAACTTGCGAGCAAGGGCACGATGTCTACGCCTACGCTCCCTAGCTCCTCTATTTCTTTTAGTTTTTTTGTCAAGTTATGTTTGCAAAGGAGTGGGTTGATCAACCATAGTTTTATTTTCTTTCCTAAGGGGAGGAACAAAAGGAACCATGGAAGGTTGGTCATCCACTTTCTCTTTTGCTTTGTAAACTTTATTTATTCAAGGAGGCATGATGAAGTTGCTTTCATTGTCTCTTAGTCTTTTGGATGATGTTAGGGAAGTTTCTAGTGTTGGTTTGTCTTGGCTGTTTGGATCTTGTTCGGGTTGAAGCATGGTTTTGTCGAGGATAGGAGTGTTGGAAGTGGATGGGGACATGTTGCAGAGAGACAATTTTGCTATCTTTGCTTTGAATTTTTGGTAAGTTATGAAAAAGAAATCTTATTGAGGCATTATAGGTTCCATGGGCTTAGGCCAAAGGGCTTCTAAGGAAAATTTTCCTTTGCAAGACAATGGGTTAAAGACGCTATGGTGGACAGTTGTTGGTATATGGAGCCTAATCAGACTTAGAGGTTAAATTTTTCCCACTTTTATATTTGCGTTTTCCCCCCAAATTATTTAATGAGGGTTTGGGGGAAGCATCCCTTGCGGGGTCCAAGGGCAGCACCCTTGGTGTGCTCCCTATCACGCTACATGGCAAGGTCAAGGGGCAATGCCCCCACGGGGGCTCGAGGGCAGCACCCCCGAAACCTTTCATGATTTTTATTATTTTATAAAGGCTTTGAGAGTTAATTTTTTCTATTGGATGACATAAAAACCCCATTTTGTAATTGACATAAATCCTGATAAAAGGCTAAGGGTTAGGGTTTCCATTGATTTTGTATTGTAGCATTTGCAACGGTATTGAGTTGCAAGGGATTACTGGTTGTAATCGGTTTGATTTGCTAGATAATAATATTGGACTCTCTGTTGGTGGATGTAGCCCGAGTTTGGGTGAACCACATTAAATATTGTCTCTCGCTGTTATTATTTGTGTTTTTCATTCCTCTATTTAATCTTTATTTGCATTTAATTGATATTTTCTACATACAATTCCTAACAACAGTGAATATTTCATTGTCAAATGGAAACTTTAAGCATTTGTGTATAACTAAAGGGACAACTTTCATTGAGTGAATCCATAGATGGCCTAGCCATAAATGAAATTGGTCCAATTGCGAGATGATGGAGAATGTGACATCTAATTTTTTGGGTCCTAATTGTAATGGAAGGATGATCGATCCTATCATGGGGCAAGCAAAACCATTGTCTGTCTTGATCCATGCTTTCAATTTATCATAACCATCTTGATAAAGGTCATCTAATGCCAAAAATTCCTCAGTGATCACGTTCTCTCCACAGGCGGGATCTATTAGTATCCCATTAGTGGGCTTGTCATAGATATGACCGACTATGTAGAGAGGACCATCAGGTAGATTTTTAATTATATTTGTTACCAATTTTTCACCACAACTCAAATTGGTAGAGCTGATTAAATTAAGTTCATTTTAAGGTGAAAAAATTTCAATTCATTTCTAAATTTGCTTAAATCATTGCATGTATTGTAGTTTAAAATAATTATTCAGTTTAAATGTGCAATGTGTTTTCAGTTAAAGAACACATTTATATTTCCATTCAATATTTACAACATAGAAAAGATTGCATAAGATACAAAGGATAGTGCTTTCATTATGTATTGACTTATCCATTCCATAATGTTTCATACATTTTTGCAAAAGAGATAAACAAAATTGAACAAGAATGCATAAATGTTGTTTTCATATTCATTGGAAGGAAAAGAGAGATCAAGTGTCCCACACAAGCTGTGGGAGTAGCTGATTCAACATAACATAAGGAATGTACTATGCTATTGAAGATAAAGGAAAGAAAGAAACACATAAGAAGAAACACAACCATCATTGCCTAAGGCGTCTTCAAGTTGTCTTCGTTGTTGCTTATCCCTCCTTGCTCCTGGTTTTCAAGTGAACCTATAAATGATTGAGAAAGTTTTGTTAGAGATTCAATTATGAATCCCCCTATATAATCTATCAACAACAATATAGTACATTTCTTTTCATGCATAGAATTAGTTGAGAAAATATCAGAAGTGTGCAAGGGAACACAAAAGATGAAACATCACAAGAACATTGAACTTATTTGTTTTTTTTTTATCTAACATGTTTGTTCACTGTGTAGGTATAGGAAAAGTCATGTTTCTGATCTATTTTGATGACATAATAGCATGTGGTGTGAAAATGGGCTCCCACAAGGGTTGAGCCCAACATGCTGCCCCTTGACTGCAAGTGGGGCTTTGAGAAAAGAAATACATTCACATTGTTTAAAATGAAACATCCAACTGAAGGAGAAGTCCACAAAAGAAATGCAAGAGAGGTTGATTCATTACCCATATATGACCATCAAATTCAAAATGCAAAATGAAAATGAAGATCACAAATGAGCAAGGAATCTTCCTTGAATTCTCAAAATATGTAGAACATGAATTAATTGCACTATCTTTCATTACATATTTATGCTTGCATACAAATAGGTCATGTACAAGTGTTGTTACAACATTATATTTCTTCCATGCTTCGTAACATGTTATTCACATTGATAGGGTAGCAAGTGATACATTGTCATGGTGTGATAGTGACCAGGCATACACAATGAAAGTGTACAAATCAAGAGTAACAATTGAAGAAATTGGAGAAGCTTCAAGAAATCATCATCAGAGTGTTACTTATTTCAAAATATTCTATGAATTAAGGATCAAGATTCATAGCAACTATAGCTACCCAAGAGAGATAAAAGTGCAAGGAGACTTTGGTTCTGTTAAGCAATGGAAGTACAAATAGTTGCAAATGAACTATGGAAGCCAAGATATGGAAGGGAAAGGAGCCAATGCATAAAAGATTTGAGGGTGCACATTCTAAAAGAGACAATTTTGGCATGTGGAACATCACTGAAGTAAAATGAAACACAAAACTCAAGTTCTGTTTCAACATTATGATGCTACAGTCATAGAGGAGAATCTCATTACATTGTTCTATGCTTACAAGATGAATGAAATAGTGGTAAAGATTGAAATTTTGAAGTACATTTTCTGAATGCAATAGAGTTTCAACCTACAGTATCAAAGCCTCAAAGTGCTTGAAAATGGACGGAAACAAATAACAATGGAAGTGTCATGGTTTGAAGATACATTATGTTGTCCTAATGCAAGCATTGTAGGTAATGAATGAACATGAAATGAAGGCATCATCATTAGCACTACATTTTGGAAACAGAGAAGACTAATGCTATAATGGAGTTGTATTGATTCTTTTGAAAATAAATAATGCAAAGAAATTAGTTTCCTTCATTAAAAGTGTTGCGAAGAATAGTGATCTGGGTTGTCAAAACATACAGGGTACGAAGTGAAAGTTTTCATTTTGGGAAGAAACAAGGTGAAGCTACAGTTGCTTATGTGAAGGAAATGAGACCATTTTTGTTCTTCTAGAACAATGATAAAATGCTATGATAGAGCTAGTGTTTCAAATAGAAAATGAACAATAGTGATTTTCCATTCAAAAAATGTGAAACCTTGAAAGTCTAAAGCCTCGACCTTTCTTGGAGAAGCATTTGTTTTGGTTTTCATTTAGAAAAAATGGGTGAACAATGTTACATTTTGCATATTTAGAAAATGGAGAAGAGACCTAAGATGCATCGAAACCCAGTTGGTGCTCTCATGGTCATGGCCTGAGAGAAGAATCTCTCTTCACAGAAGCACAAAACCCAATTGGGGTTTGTCCCAAAAAGTTCAAATGCAGAAGAGATGGAAGGGTTTGAGCCTAAGAATGCAAGTGTTAGATCCCTCAAAAATGTAAGCAACATGGAAAATGGTTGTGGCCATTAAGGGGTTTCAAACCTAGAAAATAGTAAACAAATGCATAAAGTTCTTTCTATCATAAGTTTCTTTGATCTTCTATCATGGATCGAGCTCAAATAGAGATAATTTTTTTCAAAGAAAAGAAGAAAATACAGGTGATGGAATACAAGTGGGTTCTCATGGTCGTGGCCTGAGAACATAGTTTTTCTCTACAAATGTCAAAAAACCACTTAGGGTTTGTACAAGAAATCAAAACACATAATTAAATAATTTTTTTCAAGCTATCTAAGTCATGGCCTTCATGAAAATAACACGCAAAATTCCATTCATTCCTCCAACAACAAAAGAAATCTCCATTATTTTGTTCAAAGAATGCTTGAATCAAGCTTATTTAAGAGGGAAATGCACACGATTGAGAGCATAGAAACTTACCCAAGTTTTTGTGTGAAGAGAAACCCATCAAAGCCCATGGGTATGTATTTCAAATACCCTAGATGGAGGTTTCCATGGTGGCCCAAGACAAGGAGAACAATCAACAGAGAAACAAGGCACGAAAGATGAGTTAGAAAGCTACAAAAGTCGTAGCCTAGAGGCCTCAAAACCCTATGAAATGGAATGGAAATTTCATAAAATGATGAAAGAACAACTTACCATTGAGTTGCAAAAGGGATTCGACACAAAGCAAGGAGGAATCAACAAGAAAATTCAGAAAAATGGACACAACCCCTAGTTTCCATGGTAGCTCGAACAAAGCCTTTTTTCTCCAAGTCAGGCGATGCAAATGATGAGAGATTGGTGTTAGTTTTGATGTTAGGGTTTCCCAATTCCCTAATTTGAATGTGATATTTTAGCACATTCAATTAAAAAATCAAATGCCTCTATTAATGCCTTGTTAAAAATATTATGCCTAGGTCGAACCATGCCTTAGGCTATTTTCCTTGATTTTTAAAGAAAATCAAATGACCTCATACCTTACTTTTATGATTTTATGAGAAAATCATATGCACTTAATGTACTTGATTCCTCATTGAAACCTTCTATTTTTGAGTTGAGTTCTTGGGTGAATTTGGAAAGGGGCAAGCAAACTAAACTTTCTAATTTCAGTTTTGAGAAATTTGGACTTGATTTTTTGGATTTTTTGGATCAACCTCTTGAAGATAGAAAGTTTCCATTTTTCTCATGCAGTTTGGAACAATTTTGGATACTATTTTTCAAGATTTTCTAAGGAGCTCGAAAATGGATCTGAATTGCTAATTTTGAGATGCATATGAATTTTCTTTTTCTATTTTCATTATTGGAGGCACTTGGAAGATATAAGTTTGGAGAAAATTTTGATTTTCTCAATTTAGATTGTCATTTCTTGCTCTCCTACTCAGTTAAAAAGTCTTGCAAACATTTTCTTGTACTCATATTTTGAGCTTGGCATTCCATTTCAATAAAATAGCAGGACTTCCTTTCTCATTTTCTTGTCTCAAATTTACAATACCAATTTGATGTAAACTGTGATTCAAATACAAAATCCTCTTCATGTCTTGTTATTGTGAGTTTGTATACAAGGGTCTCATATAATTTAGGTTGTATTTTGTGTTTTTTTAGTGAACCTCTATGAAAATCACTATTGGACTATATGCTTCTAGGGTGGGATTGTGAGAGTTTTAGTTTTGAGAGATTGTTGAGAGTAGAATTGCTGGTGAATCATCTTAGGTTTTAGGATCTCAGTTTTAGCCTTTTCCTTATAATCCTATCCTCTAAAAGTCTTTTAGATTAGGTGATTTACTAGGGGAACCAACCCACTCGGAGATTCACTCTCACTTACAGATTACCCACAATTTGAGAGTATTTCCATGTTACAATAGGATAGGCAAGTCTAACTTGGCTAAGGGTGTAATCCTCATTGTCAACAGTTTTTGGCATGCCCGGTAGGACTTTAAAATATTTTTTTAGAGTTGTTTTCAAATTTGCAAGCTGCTTTATGGTATATGCAGTAGTATTTTTAAGCCTCTAGAGGTTTCAAATATACCTGACAACTCCAATCTCTGGTTTTAGTTGTAGATTTAGTGCGAATAGCATATGAGAAAGATTCAAAATAGATCAAGTCCTACTCCATTTGAATTCTTGGAACTCTCTGCACCAAGAAGGAGGTGTAGGACATCAAGGAGGATTTTTTGTTCAACAAGGAGGGAAAAATCTACACCTCCCAATCTAGGTCCTGTAGTTTCTGTGAAGAAGAACCCAATTCCTATATCACAAGCACTGCCAATGGCAAGGCAGTTTTCCTTCACACCGTTTAATGGGGGAAACCCATTGTTGTTGGCCCAAAACGATGACATTTCGATTGTTGCACTTAAGGGTTTGTCATATTTCATTGGTGAAGATCAGACCACTCCCATTGAACATATTTGGGATGTGGCAACCATATGCTTAGTAAACAATGTGACAAAAGAAAATATTGCTTTAAGACTGTTGGTTGCATCATTGAAAGGGAAATCCCTTCAATGGTCTAGAGGGCTTCCGGCCAATTCTATTGCAACGTGGGACCAACTTGATGATGGCTTACATCGGCAGGTCATGGATAAATCAAATCACCTATCTTTGTTGGAGCAATTGAGCACCATCAAAAGGGCTCCCCATGAACACATGGCAGATTTCAACTACCAGTTCCAGAGAACTTGGGACAAAATCCCTTTGACAATTAAACCCTCACCCGATCATGCTTTCCTATTCTTTCTTAAATCTCTAAACAATGAAATTTCAGTCATGATATAGTCCATGGGAGGGTTTACATTGCCTAATGCCTTTGATATTGCAATAAGGGCAGAAAATTTCCTCATACAAGCTGGGAAAATAGCCCCAAGGCCACCTATTCCTATCTTCCCCGAAATACAACCACCTATTCCCATGAATTTACCACCTATAGCTATTGTACCACCAATTCCAGTGATAGGTTACCAAGCTGCAACCCAAGAAAATGTTATCTCAGACCCGACTAAAGAGATTCAAGAGCTAAAGGGTATGTTGTAATCTTTCAGCAAAACTGTTAGTAATGAATTTGTGAGCCTTAAGAAGCAAGTTGGATAGGAACATAGGCTTTACCAAGCCCCTTATCAACAAAACCAACCAAGTAGGCCACCCTTCCAAAATGATTTCAAGGGTCTAAAGAGTAATTTTAATGTTAAGCCTTTCCATCTCTACAACAACAATGTTGCTAGTTCTTCAAAAGAACTTGTAACACAAAATAACATGGCACAAGAATGTGACTGGTGCTACCCATGCAACCAACCACACAATAAAGATACATGCATGAATGGGATGAAGAACCAAGCTCTTATGGTGCAAAACAATTATGCTGGTTCAGAGAATTTTTCAAATAAGAATGTGGAGCAACAAGGTAACTCTGAGTTGCCTTGATGAATTGGTAGAGAATTGAATTCTATGGAGTAAATCATTTTCAAGGTAAAAACTAGCAAGGTTTTCCAGTTTCATCCAACACAAGGTCAATAAAGAGAGTTGTAGTTTTGGAGCAACAAGCTACATATGTTCAATAAGATACTAAGGATAAAGTTCATTATATTTCACCTCAAGTTGGCCCCACAACATAACCAAAGGTGCAGATTCTACAAAGAGGGCAAGAAAAGGTAAATGATGTTATTGCTTCTAAAGGACAACAAAAGGTGAGCTCTGTTTCCTTTAATGTAGTTGAACACCTTAAAAATGCTACAATTATCATGTCTATTATGGATGCTTTACATATTCTAGGTCAAAAGAGTCTATTACAAGATGCTTTAGTTGAACTTTCAATTTTAGATACTAATAATCTAGAAAAGAATATGGTTGTACTTGCAAATGACCTAGAAATCAAGAGTGGGAAGCAAACTAAAGAAGTGAAGCCTCCTCCATTCTATTTGAGCCTCATTATTGGAGATAAGCTTTTTCACAATTGTATGATAGACTCAGGTGCTAGTAGTTCAATCATGCCCAAGAGTCTAGTTGACAAGTTAGGTCTAGTTTATGAGCCTTTTTCAAAAGGAGTAGTGCAGCTTGATGATTCTATTGTTCAAAAAACTAGAATTATTAAAAACTTGGCTCTCAAATTGCATGCTTGTCCTAACTTTTTTGTTTCCCAAGATATCCATGTCATTGAATTACCCCCTCATTTTTCTATTTGCTTCTCATGAGATTTCACTGCTAAGTTGGGTGGGATTTTATCTGTTAATTGGTCCCATTTTTTTTCAGAACCAGGTATGGCACCCAAGTGACCATTAAGTTTGAACCATTAGCTAAATACCACATTGATCCATACATTCCTAACCCTATAAATTATAACATGTATGCCACTAATTGGTTGGAGAGTCAATCTATGACCTTAGACCCCAACACACCCAATGAAGAGGTAAACTTGGATGAGTGGGATGTTGAAAATCATGATCTTGACCCTTTCAGCCACACTAATGAGGTAGGGTTAAGCATCTATGTAATCCATGAACCTGATGCAACAATTCCTAATCTGGTCAAGGATAAAAGTGAGCACTTAGATGATGACACAAGGTTTTTGAGAGATGAAGAAGTTGTCAAAGAATGAAAGGACCTGATTTTTGACAATCAAGTTTTGAATCAAGAGGAAGATCTCAAGGAAGATGAAGAATCTATTAAAGAATGGATGGAATTTCTTTTTGAGAATGAAGCTTTGGATCAAGAAGAAGGCCTCAAAGAATATAGGGAAGTTGACCAAGAATGGATAGAAGTGTAGTTTGATAATCAAACTTTGGATCAGGAAGAGGTTTTCAAAGAGCCTGAAAGACTCATTGAAGGCTACCATGAGAAAATAAATAGTTCCTTTTCATTCAACATCCAAGAGGAGGGTAAGGAGAGTCTGTTTTTGGAGAATTTCAAGTTTTTTGCCAAAATTTTTGAGGATGTGGAGGAAATCAGTGTTGCACCACAATTCCCAACTGATTGGTTAGATGAACTTCCCAATTTTGAAGATGAGATTCAAAGAAGTATATGTACATGTTGGGATCAATTCCAATTGATGAAAAAAAATTCTATGAAAGACATTTGGACAAAATCTTGTTCCAAAAAGCTAACATTCAGTTGTATGAAGAACTAAACAACATGATAGAGGATTTTGTGAAACAAAGCCTAGAGATTTCATCAGTGGAGATTTAGTGATAAAATGGGATGAACACAATGATGCAATTTGGGATGGGCCATATGTGATTACAAAGTGAAAAGAACACAACTCATTTCAACTTGCTAGGTTAAGTGGGGAGGTGCTTCTGATACTAGTTCATGGGATCCACCTAATACATTGCTTCTGAGGTTAAAATATACTCTTGTACTATAGTAGAATAGTTTTGCTACTAATAAGTGCTTGAAGCACATTTCATTTCAGTTGTTTTCTTTCCATAAGTGCTGCTACACATTATTTTTTGGCCACCAAGGCCTTTTAGTTTGCTTCAGTTTGGTTTGGTTTTATTTTCTGCTACTTGGAGTGTTGCAAGTTTTAGTTTCCATAATTTTTTGAGTTTTGGAGGAGCAAATTTGAATATGTTCCCAATGGATTTGATCAAGGCATCTAGTCTAATGCTTAGTAGGCAAGCATTTAGCAGAAATCACCAAGAATGTTACCAATTTTTCACCACAACTCAAAATGGAAGAGCTGATTAAATTAAGTTCATTTTAAGGTGAAATTTTTTCAATTCATTTCTAAATTTCCTTAAATCATTGCATGTATTGCAGTTTAAAAGAATTATTCAATTTAAATGTGCAATGCATTTTTATTTAAAGAGAGCATTCAGATTTCCATTCAATGTTTACAGAATAGAAAAGATTGCATGAGATACAAAGGATAGTGCTTTGATTTTGTATTGATTTATCCATTCCATAATTTTTCATACATTTTGCAAAAGAGATAAACAAAATTGAACGAGAATGCATAAATGCTATTTTCATATTCATTGGAAGGAAAAGAGAGATCAAGTGTCCCACACAAGCCATGGGAGTAGCTAGGTCAACATAACACAAGGAATGTACTATGCTACTGAAGATAAAGGAAAGAAAGAAATACATAAGAAGAAACATAGCCATCATTCCCTAAGGAATCTGTAAATTGGATTCATTGTTTCTTATCCCTCCTTGCTCCTATTCTTCAAGTGAACCTATAGATGATTGAGAAAGTTTTGTTAGAGCTCCGATTATGAATCCTCCTATATGATCTATCAACAACAATATAGTACATTGCTTGTGGTGCATTGAATCAGTTGAGAAAATATTAGAAGTGTGCAAGGGAACACAAAAGATGAAACATCATAGGAACATTGAACATTTTTTTTTTTTAATCTAACATGTTTGTTCATTGTGTAGGTATAGGAAAATTCATGTTACTAATCTATTTTAAAGATGTAATAGCATGTGGTGTGAAAATGGGATCCCACAAGGGTTGAGCCCAACATGCTACCCCTTGACTGCAAGTGGGGTTTTGAGAAAAGAAATACATTCACAGTGTTCAAAATGAAACATTCAACTAAAGGAGAAGTCCAAAAAAGCAATACAAGAGAGGTTTATTCATTACCCATACATGACCATCAAATTCAAAATCCAAAATGAAAATGAAGATCACAGATGAGCAAGGAATCTTCCTCGAATTCTCAAAATATATAGAATAAGAATTAATTGCACTATCTTTCATTACATAGTTTTTTTTTCATACAAATAGGTCATGTACAAGTGTTGTTACATCATTATATTGTTTCCATTCTTCATAAACATGTTCACATTGATAGGGCAGAAAGGGATACATTGTCATGGAGTGATAGTGAACATGCATACACAATGCAAGTCTACAAATCAAGAGTAAAAACTAAAGCAATTGGAGAAGCTTCAAGACATCATCATCAGAGTGCTACTTATTTCAAAATCTTTAATGCATTAAGGATCAAGATTCATAGCAACTGTAGCTACCCAAGAGAGATAAAAATGCATAAAGAGTGCAAGGAAACTTTGGTTCTATTAAGCAATGGAAGTACAAATAGCTGCAAATGAACTATGGAAGTCAAGATATGAAAGGGAAAGGAGCCAATGCATAAAAGGTTTGAGGGCGCACATTCTAAAAGAGACAATTTTGGCATGTGGAACAACATCATTGAAGTAAAATGAAACACAAAACTCAATTTTTTTTTCAACATTATGATGCTACAGTCATAGAGGAGAATCTCATTACATTGTTCTATGCTCACAAGATGAATGAAATAGTGGTAAAGAGTGAAAGTTTGAAGTACATTTTTTGAATGCAACAAAGTTTCAACCTACAATATCAAAGCCTCAAAGTTCCTAAAAATGGATGGAAACAAACAACAATGGAAGTGTCATGGTTTCTAGATACATTATGTTGTCCTGATGCAAGCATTGTAGGTAATGAATGAACATGAAATGAAAGCATCATCATTAGCACTGCATTTTGTAAATAGAGGATACTAATGCTATAATGAAGCTATATTGATTCTTTTGAAAACAAATAATGCAAAGAAATCAATTTCCTTCATTAAAAGTGTTGCAGAGACTAGTGATTTGGGTTGTCAAAACATACAGGATATGAAGTGAAAGTTTGCATTTTGGGAACAAACAAGGTGAAGCTACAATTGCTTACATGGAGGAAATGCGACCATTTTTGTTCTTCCAGAACATTGATAAAATGCCATGATAGAGCTAGGGTTTCAAATAGAAAATGAACAATAATGATTTTCCATTCAAAAAATGTGAAACCCTGAAATTCTAAAGCCTTAAACTTGGTTGGAGAAGCACTTGTTTTGGTTTTCATTTAGAAAAAATGGGAGAACAATGTTACATTCTGCATATTCAAAAAATGTAGAAGAGATCTAAGATGCATCAAAACCTGGTTGGTCCTCTCATGGCCACAACCTGGGAGAAGAATTGCTCTTCACAGAAACACAAAACCCACTTGGGGTATGTCCCAAAAAGTTCAAATGCAGAAGAGATGGAAGGGTTTGAGCCTGAGAATGCAAGTGTTAGAGACCTCAAAAATGTAAGGAACATGGTGAATGGCCACGACCATTAAGGGGTTTCAAACCTAGAAAATAGTAAACAAATGCATAAAGTTCTTTCTATCACAAGTTTCTTCAATCTTCTATCATGGATCGAGCTTGAATAGAGCTAATTTTTTTCAAAGCCAAGAAGAAAATATAGGTGATAGAATTCAAGTGGGTTCTCATAGCCACGACCTAAGAACATATTGTTCTCCACAAATGTCAAAAAACCACTTAGGGTTTGCACAAGAAATCAAAACACAGTATGAAAGAAGTTTTTTTGAGCTATCTAAGCCACGAACTTCATTAAAAGAACACACAAAATTCCATTCATTCCTCCAACAACAAAAGAAAAATCCATTATTTTGTTCAAAGAATGCTTGAATTGAGCTTATTTAAGAGGGAAATACACAAGATTGAGAGCATAGAAACTTACCCATGTTTTTGTGTGAAGAGAAACCCATCAAAGCTTGTGAGTATGTCTTGCAAATACCCCAGATGGAAGCATCCATTGCAACCCAAGACAAGGAGAACAATCAACAGAGAAACAAGGAACAAAAGATTAGTTAGAAAGCTACATAAGTCATGGCCTAAAGGCCTCAAAACCCTACGAAATGGAGTGGAAATATCACAAAATGATAAAAGAACAACTTACCATCGAGTTGCAGAAGGGATTCGACACCAAACAAGGAGGAATCAACAGGAAAATGCAGAAAAAGGGGATCAAACCCTAGTTTCCATGGCGGCTTGAGCAGAGTCTTTTTCCTCCAAGTCAGTCGATGCAAATGATGAGAGAAATTAGGGATTGGTGTCAGTTTTTATGTTAGGTTTTCCCAATGCCCTAATTTGAATGTGAGTTTTTATCACATTCAATTAAAAAATAAAATGCCTCTATTAATGCCTTGTTACAAATGTTATGCCTAGGTCGAACCATGCCTAAGGCTATTTTCCTTGATTTTTAAAGAAAATCAAATGACCTCATACCTTACTTTTATGATTTTATGAGAAAATCATATGCACTTTGGCCCCTTCTTACTAGGCTGAGCTATTCATATGCCTTATTAATTTGATGGTATGTAGCCCATGGTCACATTTTTATGATTTTTTTATAGAAAAATCAAATACAATAGGATCCTTCGCATATTACTTTGATGCTTAGAAAAGTATCATTTTTTACCCAAATTGCAAAAAATCAGAACAATTAGAGTCAAATTGCATCAAATCAAATGTAATAGGGGACTTTCTATTTCGAATTTCCGAAACTAAAAATGACGTAAAACAACATTAATGCAATGTTTCTATAAATTACCTTAATGTTTGTTATTGTTTTAAATGCAGTTAGTGTACTTGAGTCCTCACTAAAACCTTCTATTTTTGAGTTGAGTTCTTGGGCGAATTTGGAAAGGGGCAAGCAAACTGAACTTTCTAATTTTAGTTTTGAGTAGTTTGGACCTGATTTTGTGGATTTTTTGGATCAACCTCTTGGAGAAGGAAAGTTTCCATTTTTCTCATGCAGTTTGGAGTAATTATGGACATTATTTTTTAGGATTTTCTGAGGAGCTCAAAAATAGATCATAATTGCTAATTCTGAGATGCAATTGAGTTGATTTTTTCTATTTTCATTATTGGAGACACTTGAAAGATATAAGTTTGGAGAAAATTTTGATTTTCTTAGTTTAGATTGTTGTTTCTTGCTCTCCTACTCAGTTAGAGAACCTTGTAAACATTTTCTTGTACTTAGATTTTGAGATTGACACTCCTTCATTTCAATAAAACAACAGGACTTCCTTTCTCATTTTCTTGTCTCAAATTTACAGTATCAATTTGATGTAAACTATGATTCAAATATAGAATCCTCTTCATGTCTTGTTGTTGTGAGTTTGTATACAAGGGTCTCATATAATTCAGGTTGTATTTTATGTTCCGTTTAGTGAACCTCTATGCAAATTACTATTGAATTATATGCTTCAAGGGTGGGATTGTGAGAGTTGCAGTTTTAAAATATTTTTGAGAGTAAAAAGTTATCAAAATCTTTAAATTGCTAGTGAATCATCTTATGTTTTATGATCTCAGTTTTAGTTTTTTCCTTCTAACCCTTTCCTCTGAAAGTCTTTTATATTATGTGATTTACTAGGAGAACCAACCCACTCTGGAGATTCGCTCTCACTTGCTGATTATCCACAATTTGAGAGTGTTTCCATGTTACAAAAGGATAAGCAAGTCTATCTTGGCTAAGGGTGAAATCTTCTTTGTCAACAATATCCTTAGAGGAGAAAGAAATATCAAGAGATTTCTTAGCTAGTTGGCCCTTACGAGGGATAAGATTATCACACCTGCCATTTCATCCATAGTATTAACATGGGTAATATGTAGAATAGGATCATGATGTTCATCATCTATATCAACATTCATCACATCATCCTTTGTAATTTCACTAGCTTTGGAAAATGAAATATTATTTTTGGGCATTGGATCAATGAAAATTTTCAAGTTTTAATTTGGAGGGGCAACAGACTTATTGCCTTGATCATTAACACCTATAATGGATAGACAGACATAATCAATGAGGTCTTTCATGAGGCGATTAAGATGCTTAGAATGTTCCATGTCATGTCCATTTTGTCGATGATAATGGAAATAAGCATTGGATTTAAAGTTCAGAGGTAAAGGCTTAGTAGGATTGGGTACTTTTATGGCATGCAAGGTAATCATTTGTTGTTGTAAAACTTGGGACATTTTGTTATAAAGGGTGTCATGTAAAGGTGTGAATTGTCTTTTCAAATCTCCATAACTAAAAGGCACTGTGGTTTTAACAATTGCTACTTGGTTGTTGACAGTTTGAGTTGGTTGTTGAGGGGTGTTGAACTGTAAGAACCCTTTGTTTTTCTTTCGAAATGGTTGAGAATTATTTTGGTTGATAGGTTCAGATTTCTCAGCTTAGCTAGAAGTGGACCTTGTATCTCGACTACTAATCGAATTGTGATAATCACAAAGGGAAATACACAAGTGCATGAAGGAGGGGAATTTCATCATAGTGAGTTTTTCCTGAAGTTTAGTTTGCAAATTTTCTATAAACATATTTTGAAGGTGTGGGTCAGAAATCTTGACATCGATTTTGGAATAAAATGATTGATAGCGTGAGATAAAATCAGTTATCTTTTCTTCCTTGTTTTTCTTGCATCTCATCAAGTTATCGAAGGTCTTCTTGGGAGTCATATGCACTTAGAAATTATTTATAAATTCATCAATAATTTCATTAAATGAACGAATTGAATTGTTCAGTAAAGATGAAAACCATTCCAAGACAGTTTCTTTTAAAGTCATAGGAAATAGTTTTTCTAATAGTTTATCATCAAGGACAAAATCACTACATAAGGCGGTATAGAACATGGTTAGAAGGATCTTCCTTCCCTCCATATTTCTCAAATCTAGGCATCTCTACTTGTTGTGGAATCATTATTCACAATATTTCCAAAGACAATGGGATGCTTCTAACATAATATGTGGGTGGGCCATTCTAATTTTGGTTTATGGTGGATATTTGTTTTTTCATGGATGAAATAGTTTGGCAAAGTTGTGTTATGAGAGGGTCATTATAAGTGGTATGGGGTGGAAGTGAAAGTGGTGATGGAGTGTATGTAGTGGTATGACAAGTGAATGGAATGTTTATAGATGGTATTATGGAAGAAGATAGAACATGTGATGCCACATAGGAATTAGGGATGCTAATAGGAATACTCAAGGAAGGAATCACATTACTAACTTGTTGCAGTGTTATTGTGACTTGAGGAGTGGTATAGGTAGGTATTGAGGCTATAGTTGAGGGAGGAGGAGTTTGAGGTCCTCCTTGGCTTACGACATTGTTTGTTGGTTGAGGAGCACTAGAGGTTGAAGGAAGATGTTTTGTATATATCTCAACTATTTGTTTCACATCGTCCAGACCATCTTCACTTTCAAGCATGCAATGGATGTTTTCTATGGTAGGAATTGTAGTGGATGAAATGTTGTCAAGGCTTACTTGATGTTGGAGATGTGTTAAGTCCTCATAAATGTGAATTATTTTGTCTTGTGGGATATGATCATTTTGTGTGTCAAATTGCATGTTATTGGAAGGAAAAGAGTTGTTAATGGTATTATCCATACCTAGTGTACTTGTTGCAATAATAGGAGTGGAAGTTTTAGATAACCCAATATCCACAATGAGTGTGTTATCATGGGATAACATGAGTCTCTAACTTCTTCTCACTAAGGTATTAGCAATAGGAAACCAAATACTCATGCAAAGGATTCTAAATGCGGGGTGAATGCAAATGCAATGTAAACTAATAAGAATAAAATGCTTAAAACTAAAATTCTGGAAAGTGAACTGAAATACAGAAACAACAAATAAAAACTCAAAAATTGAAGATTAAATTCCAGAAAACGCAATGAAAAATATGCAACTGGACTATCACCCAGGGTGGCAAATGAGTCCAGGTAGTGATTTTTTTGAAAAATTTCATAATTTTTTAAATTAGATTTTATGCTTTTTAGATTTTTAGATACAAATATAATATGAAAATTCAGAATTTTGTTGATTTTCACTAAAGTGCAATGAAAAAATGCAAGCTAGATAAGGTTTTCACTAATGCAAATTTGGAAACCCTAGGATGCAAATTAAACAATGCAAAATGCAATGCAATGCTAATGTAAGCTATTCCTAGGATGTAAATGCATTGTATATCATAAATATGATGTTCTAAAGGTGGGTTCACCAAAATGAACCAAAGATTTTGGGATGTGGAGGTTCTCTTACACTTCTAGGGTTTTGCACCTAAAAGGAGAGAGGAATCCCAAAATTCTTGATGGCTCACTCAATAATATTCCCTTGAGATTCCAATGTAAATATGATTGAAATCTGTCTAAGGGAAAACTCCTAGATGCAAAGAACTAATAAAAGAGATTGATTATGAATGCTAAACTAAGAATATGCATTATGTTTGAAAACACATTACGATATGCAAAATGAATTAAAAATGCAAACAAACTATAACAAAAATTAATGAAATTGAAGAGGTGTACCTAGAAACTAAAAATTGATGTAGAGGAACTCTAGAATCTTGTAGAGTTCACTATTGAAGCCCACTGGGACTCATATGCCAAGTTGGGCGAACTAGTCATGTTTTGGGGAAATTCTGACGGAACGAGTTTCAGACAAAAGGGTACTCAGAACTACAAAAACCACTTTTTAGGCCTGGTAGTGGGACTAATACACCATTGATGGTGAATTAGTCCACTTCTAGATTTTGGGAAATTCAAAAATGCAATCTGTAGCTCTCGGTCTGCACTTCAACTCCTGACAGGTTTCTGGATCTGTAACTATAGAATCTAACCTATAGCTATTATCCAAGCTTCTTTTAGGGCTTTGACCACTTTGAATGACTTTGATGATTTGTCAAAAACTTTTCACACCTTGCTCTTTGACAAATATGCACACAAGACCTAAAAAACACATGCAAAGAGGGGAAAAAGTGTTAAAGGTTAGTGAATAGGGGTTTTCCTTGGTCAAACCCCAGTTTGGTAATTAAACCCTTGAAAATGAAATGAAATGAAATGAAATGAGAATGATGAACGAAAAACATGCAAAGCTAAAACTCATCAAACCCTTGAAGTAGAAATCTAAAGACATGCAAGTAGAAACTCCAATGGATGTAGACTTGAAAAATCCTAAAATGCTAAAGTGAATGCTTGATAATTGATGGAATGCTTGAGTGACTGAATGAGTGAATTAATGAATAAATGGGGTTGAAATGAGAGGGAAAAATACCACATCACAGGCTGACCTCAAGGCTTAGAGAATAATCTCCCACCAGAATTTTGAAATAATTTTGATTTTTGAGCCAAATGTGACTCATTCACCCCTAGTGGCGAATGGGTCCCACTTAGGCATTTTAAGTGGGTGTCAAAAATTAAGATGTATTAAATGATTTTTAACCGGATTATTCTCAAAAACACAATTAAATAAGGCTTGTAAGTGTATAATGGGGCCAATTAATCATAAGAAAGGGTCAAATTATTGATGACAAACCTAAAAAAGCATGAAAGTTTGTTACAACACTTTGAAATAAGGCTTGGTAAGTGATAGAAAGAGGTTGTTTAAGTGAAATATATTAATAAGGTCCTAGAAAAGTGTGAAAATGTATTACAACACTTCACAACAATTTTGCAAAACATCATAAAGTTCTTATTGATTCACAAGGATCTAAGACCTAATGTGAATGCGTTGACCACATTACAACATTAAATCAAGGAAAAACTAGGACAACATCTAGAAGAAAGACCCAAATGAGTGTGAAAATGTCCAAATATATAATTTTCTACACTACATTGGTAAGGTTAGAAATGTATACATGAACTGTTGAGGAAGTAGACCATGATCTAGCAAACTCGAGAGCATAGGACAAGTAGAGGACTTCATAGTCTCACAGAACTATGAAGCTATAGATTGAAAGCATCTTACACACCCGCGAACCTACAAGGAGGTGACCCCCAAGATCTCACATGAAGGAAGCCCCAAGAAGTAAGTGCATCACAGGCCCGTAGACCTCCAAGGAAGGTGTCCTCCAAGTTCTCTCACATGAAGGAAACCCAAAAATAGTTCCCTACAAAACCATAGGCCTGCAGGGAAGGTGTCCTCCAAGATCTCTCACATGAAGGAAACCCAAAGAAACTGCCCTACAGACCCGCAGACCTACAAGGAAGGTGTCCTCCAAGATCTCTCACATGAAGGATACCCAGAAAGTGCCTTACAGACCCATAGACCTACAAGGAAGGTGTCCTCCAAGATCTCTCACATGAAGGAAACCCAAAGAAAGCACCCTACAAACCTGTAGACCTGCAAGGGGGTGACCCCCAAGATCTCTTGTATGGAGGAAGCTCAGAAAATTCCTTACAGACCTGCAGACCTGCAAGGAAGGTGTCCTCCAAGATCTCTCACATTGAGGAGACCCAAAGAAAGCATTATAAAAACTTGCAAACTTGTAGGTGATTTACCCCAAGATCTCTTGCATGGAGGAAGCTTAGAAAGCACCTTATAGACGCACAAATCTAACATGAAGGTGTCCTCCAAGATCTCTCACATGAAGGAAACCCAAAGAAAGCACCCTACAGACCCATAGACCTATAGGGGAGCAACGCCCAAGATCTCTCGCATGGAGGAAGCTTAGAAGAAGTTCCCTACAGGCCCGCAGACTGGTAGGGAGGTATCCCCCAAGATCTCTCACATGGAGGAAACCTAGGAAGGGAGACTCCATAGAGTCAGAAAGCGGCTTTACAGGTGCACCTACAAAGCAACATGTTTACCCATAGATATAACATGTCTGAAAGTGGCCATACATGAAAATAAGCAGACTACCACATAGATCATCGATAGATTGGAAAGCTTTCAAAGGGGTCCTTGGGAACCCGGCATGAAGAAAGGGGTCCACTCAAGGGATGCACTATTTGAAAGTGTAGAAGAGATGTTTCTTTCTCGAATCGATCCATCATCAAGGAATCCTTTCGAAAGATGTTCACTTCATCAAGGAATTCGAAAGGAAGAAAATTCCCCCTTGTGAGAAGAAGGTCGAAGTTACTCCCACCTCGAAGAAAAAGGTATCAATTTCTTTCTTTATGAACCCATGATGAAGGGAACACTTTCTGTTAGGGTTTCAAGTCGAGAATGCAATTATTTGAAAAAAGAAGTTTGTGAAGATTCTCGAGAAAAGATTCATTAACAACAAATGCATTTTTTGAAAATCAAAGTGTCATAGAAATGGTGTTGTAACACATGAGACGGACAACTCAAGCAAAGAAGAGAAAGAGATAAGAAAAGAGATAAAGAGAAATGAACATAAATATAGGGCACATAGGTAGCCTGATATTTTGGGGTCAGAACTGCTCATAAATATATAAGTATAATAATATCATATAAAATGAACTGTCATCAACCCCCTACTATAATCAAACCATGTGAAGAATGCACGAGAAGACAAAGTGAAAATAAAAAATTGGGTCAACATGGAAGGGAATCCCAAATTCCCCCAATAGTTTGCATCGTCCCTAGTTTTGTCAAATATCAATCACAAACATAGAAGAATGATAATACACATAGAAGAAGGTTTACAATACAAAAACCACACCTGTATCCAAGTACCAACAAGGGTGACAAGGGTCATCCAGGAACACATAGCATGATCACAGGGGAAGGCATCACAATACACACACATCTATGCTAAAGATAAAGAAGGGGCCTCTCCCTAACATTGATCAACCAAGAGGTCATCCGCTTCCCACTCTAGACCATCATAGGGGGAAGAAGGATGAGCCTATAGTGATGGAATGTTAAGAGGAGAAAAATTCAACCCTCCCACAACAAGGGCTAAGGAAGAAAGCCCCACAAGGTCTTCTTCACTCGACTCTTGTGGAGCTATGGTCAATAATTTTGTGAAAGATCACTGACAAGGCTAGAACTTCATCCAGAGAGTTAAAGATTCACTTTGGTGGAGTGCCATGTTGTACCTCAATAGATGGGGAAAGCTTTCCTGAGATTCACTGCTAGGTTCACCAAGTGATTTGGGAGTGGTGACGAACTCAGGGGAAGCTAGGACCGGTTCTATCACTAGGACAAAACAATTCAGCAAGGGACCACCTTTCGGGGGAGGTGAAATCCTCTTATTTCCTCCGTTGTTGGAAGGATCACTCTCTACCTTCTACTCCTTTGGGGGATGTGCACTACCCACATATGAGGTGAGAGGTGTGGAGGAAGAGGAGGAAGAGAAAACCACAGTAGATACCATCGAAGTGTTCGACATATCTACAGGTTTCAAGAAAGGTGGGACATTTGGAAGGGACATAAAAAAAGGTGGCTCCACCAAAGGAGTGATGAACACCTGCACCTTTTAAGGGTCAGGAACATTCATACTAACAGCAGAATTTGGAAGCGATATACAACTAGATTGAATGGAAGTAGAGGGGAGGAAAGAGGAGGATGCAGTAGAAGGCCCTAATACAGGGGTCATCATCTCATCTTCCCTCCTCTGTAAGGTGGCCTGTTCAGCTACGAGAGCCTTCTTCTAGTGCTTGCACTCATGCGCAAGGAAATTTCTATGACTCTTCAAGCTAGAGATCAAAGATTGTGAAGGAACAAAAGGTTCCTGCTCAACCATGGGAGTGTCTTCCACAACTGTTTCCAGTGGAGGAATAGGATTTTGAATGGGAGTAGGAAGAGTGGGTTGAGAAGGAATGAGGGGGTCAGCTCTAATGCCTCGGCAGCACACCTCTTCCTGTTTACCATTTTGTGAGTAGAAGCGGTAGGAGGCCATGAAGGTAAAGACATAGAAGATTCCCCACAGGGGCCTTTTCCTCTACCATACAAATAGTACCAAGGTATAGGTGGTTTAGTAGGGAGGTCTGATATCCTGATCTTTGGTTTTCACTATGATGGTATCATCAGACTTAATAGATAAAAACCAGGCATATTCATCCAAAACTCTCTTCTAGAAAGAGGAGGAGAGCCATCTTGATAACAGGGGAGCTTCTCTTTCACTTTTTGAGAAGGGAGGTAGTTGGTTGTTGTACTACCAAAACAACCAATTTTGGTTGTCCCTTGCCCCTGGTCTTATACTTTACGTAGTTTTTGCAAAGTAGGTTTGTTCTTGGAGGAAGTAGACCAATCGGGGTGGGCTAGAAGTGGTCTAATGAATATCCCCCACAAGCTACCAGAGGCTGGTATCCAATGTCATGCACTATGTGCACAAAACCTTCATAGGAGAATTTTAAACATTTGTGAATAACAGAGCCAATTCCATTCATGGAAGCTAGCCAAGGTATGCCTAACTTCATCCTGAATAGATCTAACTCTTGGATAATGTCAAAGACTATGTCTACATCCCTAGGTCCTACTAGGATGGACAACGTTATTGATATGTATGGCTTTAGATAAAGACCATCATGTGTACAAATGGTAGATTTTGTTTCTTCATACTATTTTCTATGTAATGAATTCAATAACAATGTTTCTTCTGTAATGACATTCACATAGCTTGCAAGTTCCACTAGGACTCCTGTCACAACATTGCTATTGAGGCGAGTGAGAATGTAAATATGAGAAGGTTTGTTATTCACAGGCACATCTTGTGAAGTGAATGTCACATCTAGCAAACTGGTCGTGGGCTACTTAGTAGGAGTAACTATGAGCATGTTGAAATAGGCCTCAGGTTGAGTGATAGAATCAAAGGGATCGACAATCATGTTGGTAGAATGTGATGGAAATAGGTCCATGTATATCTACAATTCACTTTTCGCTTTCACCACCAATTTATTCCTATTTTGTTTTCTCCCATTGAGACAAATAGTACCATCCTCAATGCAATCTTGTATCTCATGATGCAGGCACATACAATGTTCGGTATCATGTTTGTGTTGGAAAAATGAAGAAGAACATCTCATTTTGTGTTGTCATTGATGTGACCATGATATATGAGTTGCAATTGCAAGATCAAGTATGAAATTGTTCCAGTATTCTGGTCTGATATCTAAACCGGTATTTTTCTTACATCCTTTAGTATTTTGGTCCACATTATTTTGTTGGTGATTACTATTACTTGGTTTTCGAAAAATGGTTTGTAGATGTTAGAAGCATGTACTTTCAAGATATCACGTATCCAGATGCTCGTATGGTGTATCAACATTACACTGGTGTTTGCAATTGTGCTATTAGGTCTATCCTTGACCGAACTAATTGATGTATTTTGTAATGGTGAACTAATTTTTGGTTATGCGGATATATATGCGACCTATTTTAGGTACATGCCTACTTAATGTAGTGTGTTGGATGTGTGAATTACTTTTTGAAAATATTTTGTGAAAGCTTGAAGCTGATAGTTGATATCTTTGATGAATGAGAAGTGCATCTAATTAGATCGACCTAATTGATGCTTGTGGAAAAATCATATATATATGTTGGATAATCTTTGAAGTTTGGTAATGTAATGGTTGTGTTGTGAATGTGAATGTGAAGAAGAATGAATATGATGAAGTGTGTCTAGTCAGTTTATTGAGCTTCATTGAAACTGAATCTGCACTCACTAGGTGTACTCTATCAGCTCATCTTTTTGGCTATAAGCCACTTTTGTTATTGTAATTTTGTAGGTAGTGAGCCTTTGTTTTGGATAGTGAGTCCTGGCAGTGATCCACCCATTTTGTAATATCTTATAACTAGTTATACTATTGTGAGCTAACACTCACTGTGGTTTTTCCCATTTTGGGTTTTCTAGGTAAAAATTCTAGTGTTCATGTGTTCTGTGATTTCATGTTTTGTTAATGCTTTCACTTATCTTTTCTATTGTGTGCATTGGAATAATTGGATGGTATTTGATTAGAAAATTTAAGAAGATACTGATTCACCCCCCCTCTCAGTATCTTGGAAATTTAACAATTTGTATCAGAGCTTGATTCCTCCGAAAAAGGCTAACAACTTGAGGGATATCCCAAAGATGGAAGAAATGAATGAAAAAGGAGAGATCTAGACTGCTCTTGAGGATCTTTAAAAAGTTGAAAGATAAAATAGAGATCTGGAAGAGAATCTTGAAGATGTGAATGAATGTGTCTAGAAATTAAAGGAGAAATTGAAAAAGTTCAAAGATAGGCATAAGGAAGTAACTGATCAATTGAAGAAGGCTAATGAAGATATTATCAGTTTGAAATTGCAAGTAGAGGAGAAGAAAAGAATTGAAGAGTGTTTGAACAAGTTGGTACAAAGCAAGTCTGAAGATTGCACCAAGCTTGAACAAGAAGTTGTGAACTTGAAAGTGGATTTGGAGAAGGTGAAACTCTGTGAGAAAAATTTCAAATCTAGCTCAAATAGGCTTGATGAATTGATTGTGGGACAAAAACTGAGTAAAGGAAAAGGTGGTTTGGGAAATGATACTGGTGAAAGTTAAAAGGTTGTGAACAATCAAAAGAATCTGAATAAAGGAAATCTGAAAGAAAATTCAAGGAACTCTGCTAGGAGACCTCTGGTGAGACAACCTAATGCACAAAGGTATTCTTTTAATGGAACTTGTTTTTCATGCAACAAATTTGGTCACAAGGTAACAAAATGTAGTAGGATGAATAAATTCCCTTGTCCTTTTACTGGTCAATGTTTTACATGCAAAAGAATTGGACAAAGGCCAAGTGAATGCAAAACCTTGATGATGAATCAGTTTAATGGAGGAAGAGTGAATCAACCCTTTAATGGCTACTTTTATACTTGTAACAAGTATGGACATAAAGCTAATTAATGCAAAACAAGAATCAGTGGAAGTCAATTTAATCAGAGAAATACTATCTGCTATAACTACAACAAACTAGGACATGTTTCAAGATTTTGCAGAAGCAAGAAGAGTAAGGAGACCAATCTAGTAGAAAAAGAATGAATATGTCAAGAAGGTTGACAAAGATGAGATTAAGCAAGAGATAAATAAGATTTGGAGAAAGAAAGAAGAACCAGAAAATGATAGGAACCCCCTAGATAAATGGCATGTTAGAGGGTAGCACGAGGATGAAATGTGAAGAATGAATATTTAGAGGTTTTGGAAAAGGAATCTAAAGGAAACATGAAGGAATGATCTTTTGTGGAGCGAATTAGGGTTTTTCTAAGTAAAAGAGAAGAGTTTTTTGGAAGCTTTTTGAAATCTACCATATTTAATGTGAATTAGGGTAGATCATTATTTTATAAAGAAAATTTTTAAGGCATTTTGATCATTCGTGCATTTGAAGAAATTGAAGAGATTTGGAGCATTCTTGAAGAGAATTAAAGTTTGAGTTGTGCAAACCCTAGTTGTGGTTCATCGTGAAGAAAAGGGTATTTTTATCTTATGTGCAGTTGTGTTTCATGTTGTTTGAATTGTTTGAATTTGAAATTGGAAGAATGGCAACCCCTATAGTCGTTAAATTGTTGAAGATGCTAAGACCCTCTTATAGAAAATATTCCTTGAAAGTTTTTGAAGATGACCCCATGGGCGCATTCTCATCAATCCCTCATGGATTAATGTCTACCGAGGACACACAGACATATATTCAAGTAAAGTTTGAGGAATACAATCACACAAAGTTGATTGAGATTTGGCAGAATGAGCTTACTGGTGATGATTTGTTGATAAAACCTGAGTACTTGAACTTGGTTGAGAAGAGGTTGGACAAATGGAACAATTTTCCCAATTTTAGCTATGATGAAAAATTTGTGAAATTAGTCCTAAGTAGAATCCATGATAAATTATTGTGGACTAACTGACCGCACCTGATAACTAAGGAGGTGATTAAGGTTGTTACTGGGCTTTGGGATAAAGGTACAATACCTATTTTGAAAATTGTGAAGAATGAGGTTGTAACAAAACTTATAGGAGCCACATATGACAAGAGAGCCTTAACGACAAAATCCATCACTAATCCGGCTGTGGAGTATGCAACTATCATGATTAGTCACAAGATATACTTCACAAATAGAGATAACTTTGTTTCGGCTACAACAATCTATACTGGATTTGATATGGTTGTAAATGGTGTTGATTATGATCTATGTGAGCTTCTCTGGTTATAGTTTCTCAAGAACTTGAAGTCAATAAAGGAGAGGAAGTATGCTTTTAAATTTGGTTCATTGATTGTATGTATGTTGTTTTATTTCATGAAGAGACTTCCAGGAAAGAATGCAGAAGTATTTTGGGATTCATCCAGACCAGTGGGACATCAATTTTTTTATTATATGCATAGTCTAGGTAATATGTATGCTCAAGATGATGCTCTAACAACATTCTTTTTTGTATTCAAGAGAAACATGAATGAAAGGGAAAATATTATGAGGAAAATTGTTGAGAATTATAAAGATGACTTCATATTCCATGTTTCCTTTGATGAATACATGATTGAGGCTGTAGAACCTCAAACCATATGGATTCATCCCTTGGGATATAAGGTAACAAAAGAAGAAGCTGAAGGTTATGTGCAATTGTTGCTAAAGAATTTGAAGGATCCCAATGAACCGAAAATTGGGACATATGCTGAAAAATCAATGGAGATTCATCTAGAGCAGCAGAAGCCTAAAATTAGAAAGAATGTGGAGAAAAAGATTAAAGAAGCTAGATTTACTAATGAGGAAATTTCCCTTGGAAGGGCTAGGGGAGAATAGTTCGAGGAAAAATAATCTAGCCCAAGGAGATCCGATAGGACTACCTCTACAAAACCCTCTACAACCCCTGTAACAAAGATTGAACCCAGTGTTGTTGATAAAGGTGAAGGTCCTATTTCCACTAGACTGACTACTAGATCGAGGAAGAGGAAAGAAACTCCTTCGGTAGCCCCTGCAAAGAGAGGAAGGAAAGAGAGCGACAAGGGAGAAAAAACTCAGTGTTACAGATGATCAGGAGGAAGATGAAGAAGATCCTAATGCAAAGCTGGTAAGGAGAAGAAGAGGAGGTTTATCCTCTAGTGAAGGTGTTTCTACAGAAGCTGTTGGTTCCAAGAGAGTACACATTGTATCATCTTCTGATGATGAGGAAGTGCAAGAATTTGGTGTTCATATGCACACCAAACTAGAATCAAAGAAGTCTAAGGTGTTTGATGAAGCATCTACAGACCAAAGAAAAGAATAGGACATACCGGTAAGTTTTGGTCCCCACTTTAAACTAGAGGAAACTCTCAATTCCTTGCTACATTTTGAGAACATGCTTCAACCTACAACTGAATACTATGATAATGTTGGAGAAGAAGATAAGAAAACTTTTCTTTTAGTTGTTATTCAATAGGTTATCATCTTAGAAGTTAAGTGGGATGATATAAAGAAAGATGTTCCTAAAAGCATGTGAACAACTCTAATGAAAAGGAGATCAAAGGTTGTTGAATTTGAAGAGAAATTTAGGAATGATGCATATAATAAGATTGGGTTCTCCCTGACCTCGGATGATTTGGAATCTTTGAAGAATATTTGTGTTGAGATGTTTCAGATGAAGAGAAGAGTAAACATGTTGATAACAAGGAACAAAAAGCTGACAAAGAGGATAAAGAAGGAAACAACAAAAGTGATCCGAGAGACAACAAAAAATTATGGCATGCTTAAGGCTGATGAAGATGTTGCTGAAAATGATAAAGAGAATAATACTCTTGATACAGGTAATGAAGATAGTTCTGAAAATATTGATGTTGAAGTTGATGCTGGTGGTGAAAATGATTCCCCGAAAGGTGAAAAGTAGAATGAAGGTGAAGTTGAGCCTAAAAGGCATAATGATGCTCCTCTGGAGCACACTAAAGAAGAAAAAGGTAATAATAAAAAAGGTAATGCAGAAGAAGGAAAAGGAAGTGAAGAAGAAGAAAAAGATAATCTAGAGGAAGAGCAAATAAAGATGAAAAAGATGGAAATGATGAAAAGGACAAAAATAATAAAAGAAAAGATGAAGATGAAAAAGAAGAGAAGAAAGAGGAAGAAGAAGAGAAAATGGAAGAAGAAAAGGAGGAAGAAGAGAAGGAAAATGAATAGAAGAAAAATGAAGAATCTGTTAGGAAAAATGAAGAAAGTGAATAGAAGATTGTAAAATATTCTAAGAATTCTAGAGAATTGTCCTCCGGTAATGATGTTCTAAAAGGCTTGCTATCCAAGAAAATTAGATTTTAGCCGATAATTCCTAGGAGCTTCTACAACTTCCTATGATTAAAGGGTTTGTGGATATGGAGAATATGTCTCTGGTGCATAAAGTGATGTTAGGAGATGCTATGCAAGCATTTAGAAGGAAGGAAATTCTTGAAGCACATCAAAGAGGAACAAAAATTGTAGAATATGCTCTTAAGGCATTGCAGGAAGTCATACTCGGTGCATCCATTGATACATCTCTCACTCCTATTAAAAATTTGAGATTGTTGTTAGATTCTTTCAAGGGGTATACCTTCGGGCTTAGTGAAAAGACTAAACAAGAGATTGAGGAGAAATTGGCGGAGAAAAGGTTATTGGCATTACATGACAAGTGTGCTCTTGCACACTCAAGTGTTGAAAGAATCTGGAAGATGTGAAGGTTTGTGAGTCAGAAGAAAATGCTATCCTTGCTTATTTCTTGAAGTGGTTAGATGCCACTAAGAATAATAAGGTTGTTCTGGACTCCATTGAGTCTCAGCTATCTATCATCTATGGTACTTACAACCTATCCAAGGATAGAGAAAAATCAACCTAGAATGCCATCACTATTCATAAAGAAAAAATATTTTTCTTGTAGAAGCAGAAGGAAGAAATTGTCAAAAAAATTGATCAATTGAGTGACATTGTCAAAGTGGAATACACTCCAGTTGGCAAGGCTCCGGTATGCATAGAAAAACTTGAGAAAATAAATTTGACTCTTGATACTTTAGATGGTGCAGAAGAAACTCTGATAGAGTTGGAGTCTCTGAACAGGATGTTGATTGCCGCAAAGGATAGTTGGGAGAATGGAAAGTTAGTTTGGGAAGGTATTTTGAAGGAGCTTCAAGGCTCGCCATCCTTCAGTTGATACATGTTTCTTTTTTTTCTTTTTTTTTAATGTTTTTAGTTGTTTTTGGGACAACCTCAAGGACAAAGGGGGAGTGAAGAATGGTGAAATTTTGGTGTTAGGGGGAGAAGTGTTGTAAATAAGGAATTTTATAAATATTCTTTTTGGAACACATTGCCATCAATGACAAAGGGGGAGATTGTTGGAAAAATGAAGAAGAACATCTCATTTTGTGTTGTCATTGATGTCACCATGATATATGAGTTGCAATTGCAAGATCAAGTCTGAAGTTGTTCTGGTATTTTGGTCTAGTATTTGAACTGGTAATTTGCTTACATCCTCTGGTATTTTGGTCCACACTTGTTTTTTGGTGATTACTATTGCTTTCGGTTTTTGGAAATGGTTTGTAGACATTGGAAGCACATACTTTCAAGATTTTATGTATCCAGATGCTCATATGGTGTATCAATATTACACTGGTGTTTGCAATTGTGCTATTAGGTCTATCCTTGGCCAACCTAATGGATGTATTGTGTAGTGGTGAATTAATTTTTGGCTATGCAGATATATGTGTGACCTATTTTAGGTTCATGCTGACTTGATCTAGTGTGTTGGATGTGTGAATTACTTTTTGAAAATATTTTGTGAAATCTTGAAGCCGACAGTTGATATCTTTGATGAATGAGAAGTGCATCTAATTAGGTCGACCTAATTGATGCTTGTGGAAAGATCAGATATATATATGGGATAATATTTGAAGTTTGGTAATGTAATGGTTTTGTTGTGAATGAGAATGTGAAGAAGAGTGAATATGATGAAGTGTGTCAATTTAGTTTACTGAGATTCATTGGAACTGAATCTGCACTCACTAGGTGTACTCTATCAGTTCATCTTTCTAGTTGTAAGCCACTTTTGTTATTGTAATTTTGTAGGTAGCGAGCCTTTGTTTTGGATAGTGAGTCATGGAAGTGAGACACCCATTTTGTAATATCTTATAGTCGGTTATACTATATTGTGAGCTAACACTCACTGTGGGTTTTCCACGTAAAAATTTTGGTGTTCATGTGTTATGTGATTTCATGTTCTGTTAATGCTTTCACTTATCTTTGCTATTGTGTCCATTGGAAAAATTGGATGGTATCTAATCAAAAAATCTAAGAAGATATTGATTCACCCCCCCCCCTCTCAGTATCTTGGACATTTAACAGTCTATTGACTCTATGGTACTGACAAAGGGTATTCAGATCATACCAACTAGGGAAAGGTTCTTTAAGAGGCTTAGGGTTCTCCAAAGTTATGATCTTATCTTTCAACAACTTTTGCAGGATGTAAGAGTAATATTCTACTAACTTATTGAAATTTCAGTTGTGTCCGAGGCCATTATTAGTCGTAGCAGCTACAACATTTGCAATAGCCTTTCCTTTCCTAGAAATTGATACGATGGATTTTCCTTTAGAATAGGAGCACGAGGAAGATCCCTTGAACTGAACTACCATTTGTTGATACTCTCATAGTGCTACACACAAATGCACGAAATAAGGGTACTTCATAATGGAAAACTTCTCTTGCCAAGGCCTTTGTAAGTTCCCTATGAATACCTTATGCATGTCATAATCAGGCAGCGGGTATGAGATTTGTGAGAAAAGTGCTTAATACCGCGTGATGAAGTCAATAATCTTTTCATTATCTCCCTATTTGCACCGAACGAGATCTGAAAGGTCATCTTCAGTCTGATGTTAGCTTGAAACTATTGAAGAAATTGGTTCACCAGTTGATCAAATGAGAAAATGGAATTATCGGGCAAGGAACAATACCATTCAAGTATCCTTGAGAGATCGAGGGAATAGTTTAGCCATCAATGCGTCATGATGGAAGAAATATGTACATAGGGAATTAAAGGTAGACACATGTTTTTGGGTCACCTTTTCCACCATATTTCTTAAATTTAGGAATCTCCATTCCTTGAGAGAAGGGAGTGTTTAGTATTGCTACCGATAACAGGCTATGTCAGAAAAAAGGGCTGAAAGATAGGCTGGGTAGAGGCCTGGGAGAGACTTGCTAGCTAGCTTTGCATCTTACCTATATTATAAGAGTATTTAGAATAGGGTCATTAGAAGACACAAGGCTAGAGGTACCTCCTCCAGAACCACCATTGGAGCCACTTCCAAAACCACTAGTGTGACCACTGTCGAAACCACTGTTGGAGCCACCGCCACCAGTAGGGCCTCCATCAGAGCCACCTCCACTTCCGAAGCCACCACCATGACCTAAACTAGAACCACTTCCACTAGTGCCACCCTGACTACCAAAGCCACCACCACTACCAAAGCCTCCACCACTCATCCTTCCAAAAACTCCACTACTAGAGGTGACAGGAGGGTGAAGCTGAAGCCCAAAGGGACCCTATTCGCTTTGATAGTTTTAGGTCTTTCAAAGGTAGAAGGGATGTTGATCGAGGGGATGAAATCAACCATGTACACAGACATAGGAGGCATCCACATACCCAACTATCTTTCATGATCATCGAATGTGGCTCCTTATACAATGTTAGGATTTTTTGAGGGAGCACATGCCTCAGTTAGACTAGAGAGACTAGCCAAGAGTTATATGCTTGTTCAGTCTTTTCCCACCATATACTTTAATTAACTGATAAATTGAGTGGCCCTAGCCAACTTTAGGTTTCTTTCCAAGTGTTTCTCCATGTCACCCAACCCTTTGCTAAGGGCAGAGACATATTTTGAAGGAATACAAACAACCTCATGCTCATCTACCGATGATGGTGTGGGAGATGTAGGAGGAGTGGGGATGTGGTTAGTCTTGTAAGAGAATCCTACCTCAGCCCTTGAAAAATGTTCCCTAGTTAAAAGACCCATCATAGGTTTGAAGAAAAGGCCCATAGAGAAAATATAGGTGACCTTCATCTTATCCATCAAAAGGCATTGCACACTTCTCCTAACAATGTACCCAGAGGTCATGGACTGGGTTTTGATGCTCATAAACGTTCACAATGCTCAGGGACATGATGATCACAAGCCACAAGGGAAAAGCTTCAATACTAATGAATGATGAGTGGTGGAGGCTTTGGTAGTGGTGAGTTTTTGGAAGGATGACAGCACGATGAAAGCACGGTTTTGAGATGACAGCACGACGTGCTAGTGTCTCTCAAGTGCACTGGCGTCCATATGACCAGAGGACCCAAAATACAATATGAACGGCCATAAAATAAGCTGACGGCCTAGCTAGTCACTTCTAAGG
Source organism: Sequoia sempervirens (assembly GCA_007258455.2). NCBI lineage: Eukaryota > Viridiplantae > Streptophyta > Pinopsida > Cupressales > Cupressaceae > Sequoia > Sequoia sempervirens. The sequence goes on along the minus strand of VDFB02381619.1, from coordinate 91,179 downwards.
GAACAAAAAAAAACTATGAAGTAGGAAAGACACAAATGAATATGATAAAGTAATTATATGAAGGCTAAGGTGACAAAGATAATCTCACAAAGATGCTCATTCACTAGCTAGCTCCAAATGCACATCCACCTACACAATAGAAAGAGGGAAAATTTTTGGGGGCTATATAGGGGTCTGCCTCAGTCAGACCCTCATTTTGGTGTTTCCACCTCCATGGAAAACCAAGATAGCAACGATAGAGAAATGTATGATAAAGAAGTAAAGAAAGAGAGCACAAGAATAACACTACAAAAAAGTATACAACTACTCAACCAAATCGTAAAGGAGAGGAGTGAAAATGTTACCACCTCCACCAAGAGCTCATTAGCCAATGATGTACAAAGAGAGATTGAAAAATCACCATAACATCACCTGTGATGAAGGGAGATGTTGCAAAACCTCAAGCCCCTGCTACAATGGCTTCCTTCACACTTGCTTGAAAAAGTTGATAGAGTGGTGTTGTTGCAATGGAGTGTTGGAGTGCTATTGAGAGTAAAAATGAAGGCTCAGAATACAAGAAGGTGAGTGGAATGCTTAGAGAATGCCAAAGAAGATTGAGTTGCATGAAGAATGAATATTTTTGAAAGTGAAGTGAGGAGAATAAGACATTTTCAGGGTCAATTGGTTAAAGAGGGACATTACAAACTGACCCCAATGAGAAGTGTAATGCCTTTGCCAACTTCAAACACAAGACAACTTCAAACACAAGAATCTGTCAAGGATGTAAGTACGTCATGTAAACGTCTATGTGCCACATGGGTGTCTTTGACAAATATTCCTCCATCAACACAACAAACAAATGCCAAGTGGAAGGAAATCGACATGTTGATGTGGAGTTTCACATTCGGATTTGGTTTTCTAAGGTGAGGAAGTGTAAAAGGGGAATTTGTGTAACGGGTGCACATTTGCTCCTATACAGATATAATGCATATATATTATCAATTATTTCAATCCATTTGAATATATCATTTAAGGAATTAAGAATCAATAGTGCTACTCCCATAGTCCACCATGATGGGGTTGGAGAGGAAGCATGTTAGGGAGCCCTAACTTCACCACATCTAAGCCTAAGAGCACAAAGTAACCATACTTGACCCCTTGGCCCCAAGGGGGCAGAACTCTTGTCCATATTGTATGAGGTGGGCTACTAAGAAGGGGAAGACACACCTGCTGACCTTATTGAGTTTGCTCCCGAACCCTTTCATGATTTCTTATAGGTGATTCAAATAAATAAATGATTATAGAGATTAATTACTATCATCACAAAAAATTGATAGACTATATATTTTGTTATATATATAATTCCTAGGTATTCAAATGCATACTAATCTATGATTATATTAATTGTTGCTACTTATCTAAATGCAGACTTTATTTCTAATTGCTTCCATCTGTTCCAATACTCGAAAATATATTCCTGATTTCTCAATTATTTTCCATCTAATCATAATGTATTAATATAACTGTTGCTATAATTAGAAATATATTAATTGTATTTTTTCCCTTATTTTCTATTCATGTCCATCCCCCCCTTTAAAATGACCCCACCTTCCTATATGCATCTATATGATGGGGAAAATCTCTTTGAAAATAGATGTCTTTTAAATGGGCATGTCTTTTTTCCCATCCCTACCTTTTAATGTTTTTAATTAATCATTATTGTTGTTTTATTGCTACCTTATGTTAATCACTATCCTTATTAATGACTTATTCATCAGTGTAGTTTATCATATCATTTTTTTATAATTGTATTTCTCTTTAATATATATTATTTCATATTTTATATTAATATATTATATGTTTTCTTCTTTTAATATATTTATTTTTTATATTAGTTATATATATATTTTAATATTTATAATATTATATTATAATAATTTTAATATTTATATTGTTATTTATTTTATTTATTTATTGGTATTTCAATGCTTTATATTTTAGTGTTGCAATTTCGGGGGCATGACAATCAATAGGAAGTTATAGAAATGTACATATAGATTTATGTTGCAGAAAAAGAGAAAGAACAAATTGTACATGAATGTGATATGTATATTGATAGGAAGTTATAAGGGTAAATTGCAATATCACAAAAAAGAGATAAGAACATATATATAACATATGAATGTGATAGGGGTAACTTGCAATATCAAGAGAGAATTGTGATGTATATGTTTAAGATTTATTGATGCAGGAGCATCCAGTGGTGTAAGGGCAATCTTGCATCACCCAAAAATAGTTACATTTCAAGTTTCTCAGTTTTTAGATGTTTTTACATTTTTGGATACCCTTTTTGTCATAATGAAATTCCCAATTTACGGTTTGTATTTTTGGTTCCTGGGTTGAAAGATATTGTAGTTTTAGTTTCCCAGATTTGCACTTGAAAATCTTCCAAGTTAGATTTGAGGCACTTAGACCTCCCGGATCGGCCCTGAAACTTGCCAAAATTGGTGTAGTGGATTTTGAGCGCGTTCTTGACTTCGAGACCTTTCCAATGGTTTGAACGGTTCGCGAATCGGAGTCCTGAATCAAAAGTTATGGCCCCGCAAAGTTGGCACACTTTCTAGAAGATACAGTTGCAAATGCTCTTTTGAAATTTGAACTTCATGTTGTAAATTTTCGGCGCCAAACCGCCTAAACTCAAATTGAATGTTGTTTTGGCTCCAAACTAATAAGGAGCTCTATTTATGGGCGGGTTTCTAATTTTTGGGGAACCTTTTGGGGACAAGTTCGCATATTGCGAAGAGGTTATTCGGTAGCTTTCTGTAACTTGCATGTGTTGTAGAACTTGGGGATTTGAGATCCTCTGCATGTAAGAAGCTCCATTTTCTGAATAATAAAATTATTCTCTTGTTCGTGGGTTATTTCCTAAGGCTTGGGCTGCGCCCTCATCATTTATATTGCAGATAAAGAACAAAGAGTATCTTTTTTATTCAAATTAGCATTTGTGCATGAATATGCAAGGGGTGCATTGATATTAAGTTACAGGAAAGGATAAATTTCAATATTAAGAAAAGGAGATAAGAACATATATATAACACATGAATGTGACAGGGGTACATCAATAGGAAGTTACAAGAAAAAGAGTAAATTGTAATATCAAAGCTTGTGATGTACATAAGGATTAAATTGCAAATAAAGAGAAAAGAACATATATTTAAGATTTATATTTTAGATAAAGAACAAAGAGTATCTTTTTTATTTAGATTAGCATTTATACATGAATATGCAACGGGTGCATTGATAGTAAGTTATAGGAAAGGGTAAATTGCAATATTATGAAAAAGAGCTAAGAACATATATATACCACATGAATGTGATATGGGTGCATGTATAGGAAGTTACAATAAAGGTAAATTGCAATATCAAAGCTTGTGATGTACATAAGGATTACACTACAAACTTTAACCATTACAATGTGCAAATGATAAGGGCATGGCTAAATGGGTTATTTTTTAATTCTTAGAGGGCTGATTTCTAAAGGGCAGCTCACATGCTTGCACAATTGCAGCATCCAAATGTTGTTGCTTTCTATGGTGTTGTACCAGATGAAACAAAGGGGAAAATTGGCAATAGTTATAAAGTACATGGTGAATGGCTCACTCAAACAAGACTTGCAAAGAAAGGATAGGTACAGGTTTGATATGCATTCCTTGGACAACTAACCCTCAACTTCCAAACAACAATAACTGGACCTCTTACATGACATAACATGCTAATGCATATTACTTTTTTAATAAGGGAATTGATCTATGAAAGTGATTAATAACTTCCATGGATGTTGCATTTTGGATGAAATACCTACATGGAAAGAATATTGTGCACTTTGACCTAAAATGGGAAAACCTATTGGTAAACATGAGAGATCCTCAATGTCTTATGTACAAGGTAAAAATGGTTGATGTTTGGTGGCTTGTTATAGTGGGCTTTCAACTGTAATCCACATGTTTCCTTTGAAAACTAATCTACTAGGAAACATCCAATTGAATAATTTCAAGCTAGCCAAATAAAGTTATACTTAAATTGTTTTTCCCCATTAAATAAGACCATACTCCAATCTGTAGCTCTTGATGATAAAAATAATCTTGTACTTCATACCATTTTTTACAGGTTGGTGATTTAGGGATTTCAAAAATAAAACATCAAACCTTAGTTTTTTGTGGTGTACATTGAACCCTTCCATGGATGGTTCCCAAGTTATTGAACAACAACAACAATATGGTTTTTGAAAAGGTGGGAATTACCAAATGCTTCTCTCCAATTGTATGAGATCACAATAAATTTCTTCACACATAATAGTTTGAAGCTTTGTGTTTTAGGTGGATGCATTTTCATTTGGAATAGTAATGTGGGAGTTGCTCACTGGAGAGGGTCCTTATGCCAATATGCATTATGGAGAAATTATTGGTATGTTATCCATTGTAGATCATTGTAATGATTACCCTAGTTTAGGCAGCTTCATGAGCTCTATTTAGTGCATATAGATGGATTTTGGTGTAGGAATTTAACAAATATATTGGTAGTTTAGAACAATATGCTACTATTGTGATTTTGCAGGAGGTAATAGTCAACAATACACTATGTCCACCTATTTCGAGTTCATGTGATCTTGCATAAAGGTCACTTACGAAGAGTTGTTGGTTAGCTAACCTTTATGCAAGACCTAATTTTATAGAGATTTACTAGTGGATTGAGTTCAATGGAAACCTCACTTCATTCCAAAGGATAGGGTCATCAATGGCTCATGTTCAAGTACATCCACAAAATTAGGCTTATAAAATGTCTCAGCATATCTAGATTTCAAGTTTTTATCATTGGGCATGTTATGTTCCTTCTATTGTTTTCAATGGCTTTATGTTGATTATAAATGTTATTCCAATAAGGATGTAATTGAACATCCCAACACAATTATTTTATAGAGAGAACATGGCATTACTTGTTAGATTCAATAAGTGCATGGAAGGACCTAGACTGATAATCCCTCCTTTTAATAGATTGGTTTTAGTGTGACTATATTACCTATGGTTTGAAATGTCACTGGCATAGGATACAAGAGAATTCACTAGTATAGGATACCAAGAGAACTTTATATTACATATAATTTGGGTGAATATTTGTAGTGGTATGGTAGCCGTATTTAATAGCTTATTTTTTGTGTTGTTGTTCTCATGAATTTGAGCATGTACAAGAGTTATCTTTTCATGGAGCATGATTCTGTGATATGACTCAAAGTTCAGACAGTGCTATAAATGAAGAAAAAAAGAAATTATATTTTGAGTTGGAAGAATAGATAGATTCTTTTATGTATTCAATTCCTTGTATCTTTCCCTTGATGCTTGTTGTTGGGTAGAGAAATGAAAAGATATGAAGAACTTAGGTTGATCTTTAAGTTGAAAAGGCTTCAACATTTGTGAACTCAATGCTAATAAAGTGTAGAAATATATTTTTAAATTATATAGTTCAACAATGATATTACAACATTATTAACCCTCAGTTTTTGAAATTTAGACTTACTCAAAATGCTTCGAGTGGGTAAGAGTATGTTCACACTAGTGTGCCTCTTTCAAGACATTTTTCTTTTAGTTGTAATTCACACTCCAATACTTTCAAGGTTGGATTTTATGGGTTAGAGCGGGTTTTGGGATCGTAACCTTTGTGGTGTTGTATTGATTGAATCATTGAATAGATTACACTTTTGGAACTGTCATGAGTAGTAGGTAAAATGATGCTTAGGTGTGGTAATTTCTCAAGATTTATAGTAAGAATAAAAATATAATAATAATTTAAAATAATTAATATAAGTTTATAATAATAATAAAATAATAACTTAAAAATTACAATTACAAATAAAACAAAATAAAATGAACCCTACACTTTATTTTAAGTTTATTCTAACAAAAATAATTCAATAACAATACATTTAACCATTGATTTTCATGATCAATTTTGGTTTATATTTATATTTAATTATTATAATTTTAAGTTAAGAGCTATAATTTTTTGTTGCACAAATGACAATATAATAATAGACTTAGAAAAGGAAAACATAGATTATTTTATAGGTGAATCTACCTATAACCTTAAAGCTAACACTAACCCTAACCCCAAATATAACCATAACCATAACCCTATTGAACCCTAGCACATGACTAAAACATTAAATGTAAATTTAATCATAAAATTAATCATATTTCTAAAACCAGCATTAATTATAATGATAACCTTAAGCATAACATGATTACTATAATTATAACCTTAAGCACAACACTATTATTGATAATATTATATTAAATATTTTCTATAGCATCTATTCTTTGGTTGTTGCTATTTATTAGTTCCCCTGCCATGGAACCATAGTGAAGGGGTAGTTTTTAACTGGTGATTAAATTGTGTAATTCTCACCAATCAAAATCAATAAAATATTGTTCATAAAAAAATGATACAAATTTTCAAATAATGATTCAAAGTGAACATTTTTTAAAGAGAATATGATAGTAAACAATATTTCTTCATTTTCATTGGTGTCACATCCTTGTAAAAGAAGATCCTTACAAGTGGTTATTACAGGGATGATAAAATAAATAAATAAATTAAACCTATTAGTCAAAGGAATGGGGAGACAAATTTGGATACATATATCGACATCCTAAGCAACTTAGTCAAAAGGGACCACAAAATAAATGAGAGGAACTGGGAAAGCATGTAAAGGATGGTCACAGGGCATTGTACACATGCCCATGAACAACCAAATTCTAGTGATGACATGGAAAAATAGGTACCCACATCGCATTAAAAACTCTCATGACCCCTCCATTGGGGTGTGTGTGCAATTTTAGACAAAATATGAGGTTTTGAAGGAGAATGTGGATGGAAAGGATAGGGAAATAATCTATAGAAGTAGTAGAGGTCGACCAGGAAAGAAGGGAGAGTATGGCATAAGGAAAAAGAGAAGTGTAAGTCACATGAAAGGAGGAAGATTAAGGGAATGTAGGGAAGACGTTTGGGACTGTGATTGTTGAGAAAAATATGAAGGGAAAAATAGTGAAGGTGGGAAAAGATATTACTCAAGAAATGTGTTTGTGTGGAATACCATGATTTGGGGATATGCACATAATTGATTTGTTAAAAAATGTGACAAAAATTTCAAGAAAATAATTTTGGCAGGTGAAAAAAAGAAGCCAAATTCCATAATCTTGCTAGTATCATAGATCTTCCTATACTAAAAGTGGAGTCAAAAGAAGAGAGAATCTTTTCAAATGCAGGTCTGGTCCTCCAAAGAAAAGACAGGAGAATGTAGAGGGAGGGTGTGTGGGAATGAGAAGAAGAGAGAGTCATGTGGAGAGTTGCGTGGAAGAAAGGGAAGGCAAAGAAACCATGTGAGAGAAGTCATAGAATGCATGATAAAAGGGTCAAACAATGCTTGACAAGATAGGAGAGAAAAAAATGCAGAGGGGAGATCTAATCATGGCAACCATAAAGGAACAATTTCAAGTAGTTTGAGAATAGGACAATACCATAAAACCCCAAAATGTGAGAAAATAGGGTAGAGGCAATTTTGGGATTATCTGAAGGAATAGTAATAGAGGTACTTATGGAGAAAATGCAGATAAAGGAAAATGAAGCAAAAGGAGCCATCAAAAGGTATGATTGACAAGAGTGGAGGTTTGTAATGGAATTTCCAAAAGCTTAATTTGTTTGACACCATATTCCAGATGTTGTTTGTGGCTTGGATAAACTCTAGGTGAACACTTGAATCCATTCACCATTTGAGTGACTATTTTTTATTAGAGGCAAAAAAGGGTTTTGAAGGGGCCCAAAATCCTTTACAAAAGAAAGCAATTGAAACTAAACAAAACTACAATAAGTATATATCAGCCCAAACGCAAGAAACCAATAGCAAAACATCAGCCAAAAAGGAGGACCCCAACCATTAGCACTACATGTTTTTCAAAATATTAGCAGCCCCCATGTCGCTCGCCACAACCTTCTGAGCATCATCAAAGACATCAGCTAGATCTTTTCCAGGAGCCCCAACTTGAACCTTAGTCTTGTTTCTAGTTCTAGCACCAGGCCCATCCATGTTTACCTCATTAATCAAAACATTATTCTTATCCCCACCCTTATCAATAGATACCTCCTCCTCCATCAGCTTGCCATCAACACGAATCTCTTCAACATGAACAGTATCCTTGCAATTCTTGGCACTAACAAAAGGAGAGGTAATACCAATAGATTCAAAGTTAACAATAGACTTAGTCACCTCCCCACCCTTGACCACACTAGCACAAATTTTCTCCAATTGATCCTTGAGGGTGAGAACTCTACCTTCTAGATTTTGTTTCATCTTAAGAGTTTCCTCTACCAGAATATTCAAGGAATTAAACAATTCATCAATCTAGTTCTGAATAGAGGACTCTTCAGCCTTACTCATCACACCCCTAACTTTGACATTAGTCATATTAAGTTCATGAAAAAACCATTTGAACAATTTGAACAAAACAATGGAACCCTCTCTAGTAGTTCCCAGAACATCAAAGATATCTTCCCTATCAAAATTGAAAACCCCCTTCCCCACAACATCTTCCTCCTCAAAGGAGCTTACCTTATCCTGACTGGCAGAGACTTCCTTACCTTTCCCAACATCAATCAAAATTTTTATTTTATGGATGGAATTTGCAATCTCCTCAGCCACAACCTTTCTTTTCTTTAGCCACTCCAGGTCCATAGCCGAGCTATCCACAACATCCTATCCACCAACAACCACATCCTTACCTTTCTGCTACAAATCTGGGTTCACAACCAGGGAATCATTAACATCCTGTTCACCCATGATTGTAAGAGGAGAGACCCTCTCCAACATTTGAATCACAGACCTTAGAACCTGTTTCTTCGTACTTCCCTCTTCCAACTCCTTCTTCTACTTAGTCATAGGGGGCGGTGACAATGCCTCACCATACAAATCATTCTTCTTCTTCATGCCAGTACTCAAAAAATTAATAGCCACCTCATCACTGCAAGTCTCATAACCCTTGCTAGGGCAGGACTCCCCTTTCTTAGACTTTCCCAGAGTAGGGGGTTGTGGACCCACCTCCATAGACGTAAGAGATTCTGGGAAAAAGTCCACATCTGCTTCAGAATCTGACTCCTTTTCCAAAATAAGTTTTCTCTTCTTCCCTTTTTTACTAGCCGACTCCTCTTCTGAGATAGTCTCGTACTCCTTCCAAAAACTCCACTACTAGACGTTGGTTCATGTCGTATTGTATTTTTTTTTCTCGTAATGAGCTCATAGGTCCATGTGTTGAACCCGGTTAGCTCTGATACCATATGTAACATCCATCCTCTTAATACTCAAGTAATCTCAAGAATTTACTAGAAGGTAAATAAAATTAGTAAACATGAGAGAGATTTTTTTTTTTTTTTTTAAATGAAAACATTTGCATAAGCACAAGAATAAAGTACAACTTTTCCAGATAAATAAATTCAAACTTGAATTCACATGTAATCATAACTATAATCAAGCTAATTCCTTACAGAATTCATTTATATCACATAAAATAAATTTGGCATAAAGAATAGTTTTACCTCATAGATTTTTCTATCATAAGCCAAAACATGGAGTTCACTGCATTTGGAATGTCGATCTCTATCTTCACAAGCCTTAGAGATTCTACTACTACAGAGGGAGAGCATCATCCGAGTGCTTTTCCTCCAACCACGGACTCACGTGGTCCCCCGCGCACTTCCAAACTGGAAGTAACCCGGCCCTTCTCGAAGAGTATAGATATAAGGAACTGCTAGTTTCACCATCTGATTCCTAGTGATGTGTACTACAAAACTCAATCGACCATACAACTCTAGATCCCTTCTAGCTAAGTATGATCATTCTGATTGGTGTTCCATCTAGACACACACCTCTGACTCGTCTTAGAAACTATCTCATCCTATAGTTTTTCTTACTTTATTTGGTACTCTAGACTCAAACTAGTCATTATAGAAAATCCATTCTAGCCAATCTGACTTAGAACTAATCCTTAATCTAGGATATTCATTCAATGTAAAGATTTAGGTATTTCAACCCTTTTAAAAGTCCCTTATTGCATCCTTGCAATATCTAGGGTTTATGACTTCCTGTCATTTGACTCTCAAGATTCAATACCCAACATCTTGGTGCGTTAAATCAGGTTCTATGGTTTTCTCGACCTTTCATTGTCAATCAATATGGATATATGTACAATGTCATAACTGACATGAGAGTTATAGATTTCCTATATCCATCCTTGTTCCAATACTAGGGTTTAGCTTTTCTAATCCAATACCTGGAAATATCAACATTCTTGTCCTTCCAAAGGGAATAACATAGGTGTAACAGATCAAAAGAACAATTTGCCTCTAGTCTTTCCTAGACTACTTGGAATTGTTTGTGTTCACCTTTTCACATACTTGAATTAATATAGTACTCAAGGTATTCCCTCACCAATATAATATCTAAAAGTATATTGTCGTTTCATATCAATAGACAGATCTAAGTCAATCTTTCAACCCTTAAAAGGTTTGACTTATAAAATATAATAAACTACTTTCGACCCATTGGTCTAAGTGGAACATTTGAATTCCAACAGAAGTTAAGTTTTTCCAATTCTTCTAAGTCCAAATCTTGGACACTTGATCTTAGCCCGAGAACCCATACTTAGGTTAATAGTTTCATAGACCCTCAGAACTAGTGACTCCACATCACATTACCCCATTTTCAAGGACAACGGTACATTCTTGTTTCCAACACTTGTCCCACCCGGTCAAGGTTTACCTTGTTTATCTATTGTCAAATTTGGAATCAAAACATAATAAATATAAAAGGCTCAATTGAAATATCTAGTTTGTGTTCATAAAGACTCGTAGAGTCTATCTCTTTTATAATTAAATTCCTCCTTCAGAAACTTCCTAATGCCATATATAGGAATATTGTCATCCGCAAGGTTGGAATTTACCTTCTTTAATACCATTAGTTTATAATATAACTAGGGTAAGTTCTTGTAATCAAAGAACCTATCAAGTATTCACTTCGCATAGAGATTATGACTTAAAAGTCGTGATTTCAAGAAATCCACATCATATCTACTTATATATATAATAACCTGCTCATCTCCATGAAGAGTCATGACAACCATGATATACACAATATGCACAAATAGTCTAGGTTCGACATCATTTACTATCGGGTTACTATCAAGTTGCCAATATTAAAGAATCAAGTGCACACCGTGCCAACTTAGTTGTACCAATGATTTTAAGGTGTTGTGTCTTTCAGGAATGAGGCCGTTCTTATTATGGCATGCAACAATTTCATGGTATCAATTTTGTAGGCCATTACCCTTGACCTGCCTTAACAAATAACTATCGCCCAAGTGAGCTCAGTAATAAGACTAGGTTCGACAGAGTTAACAACTGGAAGACAGATTGTAAGGCATCATTTAAGATATGGGCTGCACAGTACTGGGCGCATGGACGGTTTAGAACTAAGGTGCTCATGCGAGCATGCCCACGTAGGGCTTATGGCCTCAAGCTGGCCGAATGCCTCAAGAAAAATATTTAAGAGTGTCAACATATACTCATTGGGGCTCCAAGAGCCATCATATTCATCATTATTCATTGTTAAGTATACAGTTTAACCCTATGCATGAAAGAAAACTTTGCATTTCTTAATCTTTATAACCGACACTGCCAACATTTCTATCATTCGAAAGGAGATAACATTGTGTTGAAGATAATGCGTTAGATGAGCCGAGTGCTTCTAAATATAAGTTACCTGATAATATACAATATCAAGTGTTACTGATATATCATAGTGATCGAACACCTGTTGCTCTAATCTTCCTCACCAACTATGGTTCTCTGCAACTCGAGAAAGGAGTGTTCGCCACCCGCTCCCCCTTCAAGACTATCCACCTCCTCTTTTGTCTCCTACGCTGGCCAAGAGACTTGCTTCCTCCCATACATTGGCCAGGAGACTCATTTTCTCCATACGCTGGCCAGGAGAACCGTTTCCTCCATACGCTGCCAAGAGAGAGCCGTTCTTCCCCCCAAGATCCCCCCGATTCCCCCTTGTCCTCCCCCAGACTTGGGAATTATTTCCCATCTTAAGTTGCATGCCTATTTTCGAGGAAACTACCTCCCTTTACAAAGGTGGCGTGAGTGGTTTCTCCCACTCGGCTAACTACCACGATCAAAGCTCGCACAAGAATGACACTCGCCAGACTATGGTGAGCTCCAAGCTCCCATTAGTTATGATGTCCACAATATCATTTTAAAAGCTAGAAAATCTATTTCCAATGATAAATTAGTGTGTCATGGTCTTTCAAGGCTCAAGTTGGCATTAGAAACAAGATGATATCCTTTTAAATTCTAAACGTGCTCCTCGCGTAAGAGTTGAGCTAAACAATAAGCTCTACGGCTAGATTAGCCATTTTGAATAATCTTATATTATATATAAATATATATATTAAAAATTCCAAGATTAATATCAACTTTACCATACAAAGTTGATGGCGTTCAGTATTAGTCAACACTCAAGTGAAGTCACCCCCCCAATATGCACTTTCAAAATTATCATCATGCTCGACGTCCTTATGCAATATCCCAATGAGAGTCATTTTCCATTGCAAAAGCTTATGCATGTACGTATGTATACATACATACTTGAATGTAAATGGTGTATGATGATAGTATCTATGCCATTGTACGCACATATGCATCCATACACCCATCTATATGTGTACAAGTTTGTATACTTACCTTATTGACAAGGTATACCTATATTCATATATTCATTTGTTTTATATAATAAAAAGAGAGTTAATAACCCTTAAGAGAATCATATCAACACAAAGGTCGACTAAATGAGTACTATCGACAAGCTTTTAAACATGTTAAACAATATGAACTAGACATTAAACGACATCGACAACTTGTCGAGTCGAGAAGTAAACTTAGACCAAGAGAGTTGAGTATCACTCACCCGACTCAAGTAGGTTTGACCATTTTTGCATCAACACTAGATCTAAGATGACAACAACTTGTTATTCCTTGTATCTATATCCTTCTCTCCAATGATGCTCTCCCTCCTTTTCTCGGAGGGTGGAAACCTGATTCCTGAATGCAACTTTCCATCACCAACTAAATATTAGTGTATTAATAATCATTTCATAATCCTCATGAAGTCATCACATCTTGACAACTTTTAAACACGTGACAATTTGAGTGAAATAAACGTAACTCAAGAAAACATTGATTTCTCCAGACATTTTTCCTAAAAATCTAATCATTGAATCATGCATAATCATCTACTAATTACTTCAAAAGTAAAAAGTAAAATAGAGTTAAAGTTAGGGATGTAACACCAAGCCCAAGCCCAATACCAAGCCCAACAAGCAAATGTTGTTCAAAATCCCAACAAAATGTTAATGACTCCATGTATCAATCCAAGTCAACGATCACATGATCAAGACCTATCCATCAATGAGCACCTTGAAGATGTTTCTACCTCATCCGAAGATCAAATCAACATACATCAAGAGTCACTTTTTTATCATGATAATAATCCCTCAATAATATCTGACAATGATCTATTTGAAGGAGTGTTAACATTATTTGATCCTCTAATCAACAATCCATCAACCAATGATCATGTTGAAAATGTATCTACATCACCTAATAAGTTAGAGGACATATCTCAAAAATTTATTATAAAGCATGATCAACATCTCTCACCAAAGTCTAGCAATGGTCCTTTCCAACACATATTGACATCCTTCGACCTCATGATTGCCGATATTGAAGGAATCTTCAACTCAACACTTGATCCAAATTAACTCAAAGATCAAGAGGATATTGAGCCACTTCCCATGCCTAATGAAGATATCCAAGAACCATTTGTAAGAAATCCATCCTTTGAAACTGCCCCATGTCAAGAACTTGATCCAAAGCATGTCGAAAGAAATTCCAAAATTAATCAAGATCAAGAATTCATATCTCCAAGATACTACAATGATCTAATGGACACTCTCCTATCTATACAATATGTCACAAATGATGATCGCATCCACATAGCACATCTCCTCCATCTACACATGAGATGCTTTCTTTGGATGGGCACGTAGATGATCTTCATTCAGAACATGATTTCTTTACTCCTGATAGTATTACACAAAAGAGTAGGTTATTGATTCTTACAAGCAAACAGAGTTGTCAACATCAGGATCAGATATATCCCAAAATCAGACCGAGGACATCATGTATGAATATATTCAGCATTATCCACTCAAGGAAACAAGTCAGATAGAACATGACATTTCGGAGTTAGTAGAGCAACAAATTGAAACGTCATTTGTAGTGGTCATTTCAAATCATGCTTACTAAACAAGACATATCAAAACAAAAAGAATCAAGGAACAAAGGTGCTACTACCACCATACTAGGGGCAATTATGTCTCAAGCAAACGTCAACATAAGGAGCACGAAGAGTCCTTATGATAAAACTGATGCCAATACTACAACCAACCACATCATGAATCTTCATCCACCCATCACCCCATCCATGAATTGGGACCAACATCAAAAGAAGGTTTTGAATAAAAGCACAAAGAATGTTATCAAAGAAAAAGAAGCTAAGAAGCATATTGGAAAAAGAAAATACATATGGATACCAAAACATACAAAGAAAGATTATCCCTATCAAACTCCATTAGTCAAAGAAACTATGGGGAAAAATAAAAAAGGGAAAAGTATCCATCAAAGATATCCACAAAGAAAAAAAAAGGCTTCTCAAGCAATGCACAAAGTGTATCAAGTAGTTGGTCCTAATTCCATGCACACTTTCGCATCCACCCATCATTGCTCATCTTCCCAAGTTTGGAGAGTCAAAGGTTTCAAACTTTCAACCAATCCATCTCCTATCCCTAAACACACTCCATCCACACCTCCACGCATGATGTCCAATTCTCACATTGACCATGTATTGGCAACAACCCTTCATCAGAAGGATTCAAAAGGCACTCTATCGTGATGTGTGCACCAAGACAGAGTTAACTCTGGTATCAATAAAGTAGATCATAAATCTCAAAAGTTTCATTCAAGTGCACGTATCTTAGCAAAGTAGCTTTTTCAAGTAGGATATCGATGGCACATTATGACAGGGGCATCTACATCAACACCACAAGGTGATTCAACATGAGCTTAAAATCTTTCAAAAAAACCCAAAAAAATCACAAAATATGAAAATCCAAAAAATTAAAAATTAAAAAAAAAAATCAGAAAAGGGATTGAAAACAGTAAAGAAAAAAATCATCCTCTAGTGAAAACCACTTTGGTGGCGCTTTGGACAGGTACCATGATGAAAACCTGGAAAATAGGTGTCATGTGTAGAATCGAGCATCTACATGCGCTAGTTCAGGTGGAAGCATCTTATCCCATCCATAATAAATCCAGCATTCCATATAAATCCATTCATCCATGAACCATTTATCCAATCCATCTTTATCCATCTGCATCCATAGTCAAAATTATCTTGACCTTGATGAAATTTTGGTGCACACTTTACACTTGCTTATGGAAAACATCTTGACATGGGTCATTTTCATTGATCCTATCCCACCCAACATTATCTAAGCCATGAAGCACTATCCAAATGAGCATTCCTTATTCGAACACCTTATCTTGGCGCAAGATAATCCATATCCATCCATCCGTACACCTATCCAAGCATCTACCCATGACATTCATACATTGCTAGACACTGGGGGCAAATATTTACATCTTGCTTCAGGAATAAATATTGATTTATATCCTCCAACTTATGTGGTGATTTGAACATTGGAAAATGTGAGATCAAATTGGTCCACCACTTGTGAGAAAAAATCCAAATCACTAGCCCATGACACATTTTGATGAGAAAATGTTCCTTATCAATCTTTATCTTTCATCGAACATCAATCCAAATAATCACTATCAATCGCATCTAATGAGTGCTTCAACATCACATCAAATCATCCAGAACAACTTTTGTTCCAAAACCAAGCTTCAAAATCCTGATCAATCAAATCCAATCAATCCATCATCATCTTGGGATATCCTTCCCAATCCTTGTGTTGCTTAACACTATCCTTGCATTGATGTGTATCCTCAACAATGTTATCATCATCAATCTCTCATCATCTCAGGATATTCTTCCCAATCCTTGTGTTTCTTAACACTATCCTTGCATTGTTGTGTATCCTCAACAATGCTATCATCATCAATCTCTCATCATCTCATGATATCATTCCCACTCTTCATGTTGCTTAACACTATCCTTGCATTGTTGTGTATCCTCAACAATGTTGTGATCATCATCAATTCGTCAATCCAATCAATCAACCTTAGCTTGGTTTTCAACAAAATCCCAAAACATAGCATTGATAGCATCAGACACATCCTTATCCAAATCATCAAAATCATGCGAAAATCCAAAAATATCCAAAACAAATCAAAAATCCAAAAACACTCAAAAAGTCAAAAAAGCGTCAAAAACACTAGATCCGAACTATGTCATCTCTGAGCTTAAACATAGGCAAGGCTAATCTTTAATCAACCCTCAAGACACAAAATCCAAAAACATTCATAAAATCTCAAAAAAACACAAAAACATTGGAAAATTGGAAAATTAAAACATTTGTAAAAATCTCGAAAATACCAAAAAACAGCCTCAAAACATTTTCAAAATACCAAAAACATTGAAATATTCCAAAAAATCCAAAACCATCCATCCCATCTCGCTTTCACCCACAATAATCAATCATCCATAATAAATCAATCGTCACCTTCATCCTTTGGAAAAACAAATAGAAACAAGTACAACAATCAGCAAAAGAAAGCTTCAAACATAAAATCAAAAGCAAACTTTTAAATGCAAAATCAAAATCCTGATCATTTTCAAACATGTCAGTCAACCTTATATCAAAATCCTATCAAACAACTTATCAACCCATCATCATCCTATACAATGCATT
This sequence comes from Sequoia sempervirens, assembly GCA_007258455.2. Taxonomy (NCBI): domain Eukaryota; kingdom Viridiplantae; phylum Streptophyta; class Pinopsida; order Cupressales; family Cupressaceae; genus Sequoia; species Sequoia sempervirens. The sequence goes on along the minus strand of VDFB02381619.1, from coordinate 74,104 downwards.
TCCTAGGATATATCATTCCGATAATGGGCATTATTTTGGATATCACTTTGGATATTTATCCTAAACAAAACACATCCCTTTGGTTGTAGGTATGAAGAACATTGACTTGTTTGTTTACTATATCTTTGTCTTTTGATTTATCTTATTGTGCTCATTCCAAGGACCTCTCAATGATGTCCCCAACGAAGGGATTTAGAGAGATAGGAATGGGGCAACGATCATTATCTTTTGTTTGCTCTGCTTGTTGGGCATTCTTGTAATATAACCTTGGCGAATACTTGCTTTGTTAGGTGTGTGTGGAAGGTGTTTTGGGCAGCTTGTTGACTATTGCATTGATGGGTTATACCTTTCTATGTTTTGGTCTGAGATGTTTGAAACTTTTGAAGTGCATCCTAGCAAGGTTTCTGTATGTCAGGTGTGAACAAGAATACTCCTATCTTTTTTTTGAGTCAAAGTCCATTTCACTAGATACAACGTCAACTTGGTTCTTAATACTTTGATGCATCTTATTTATGTGTGTTGTCAAACATAAGATAATTGACCCTTTTAAAATCCCAACTCCTCAGTAAGCAAATCATCATCATCCTCATCATTATCATCATCTCTAATAAATTTGGCTTGTTGGTGTCTCTTGTCATCATCTTATTTTCTTCTTATTTCCCTTCGTGCTAACATGGTACCATGATAGTTAATCATAAATCATCGCTAATGCATCCATCCTGCATCCACAAACCATATGCATATCATATCATATCATATCATATAGAAAGCATTAATCATACCACATGCATTCATCCCCATCATTGCATAATATAGATTGGTTATTTTAGGCATCTCATAAAACATACATTTATCATCCACTACATAATCATAAAAGCATCATCATATCATATCATGTGCATCCATATCATCCATTGCATATAAACATCATAATCATCTCATCTATATAATGTAACTGTCATGGTACAAATCAAGATCAAGTGTGTGTAATATATCAAAATAGGCATGAGGCTACCCATGGCCGATGACTATCTACATAATAAAATCTATCTACATCAAACATACGAGCTGAACTAATATTGAACCTCTTTGTCGAGAGATCGACCCTGAAATAAAACCTCTTCGCTTGATCTCTTGAGGGGGCAATATATTGGCATAATTCTTCATTCGCTGGGGCAGCAATGGGGCCTCTGAAAAAATCAAAGAATTTTTGAATTTTGATCGAGACAGTTTATTCTTTGAACCAACGCAACAAGTACATTACTTCAAAGAGGGGAAAAATGTAGACACGTAAAATGTACATGCGCCTGATCCTGATCTTACTAACACTAGTTCATCCTGAATCATCTCCCCTGCTTGTCATTTAATTAAATAATCTTTAATTCATCACATTTCATCTCTTAATTAAATAAATCATTTTTTATCTGATTAAGTCATTATCTCTCGTTAATTAAATAAACCATTTTATTTAATTAATTCCTAAATCTCTGTTTTAATTAAATAATTCATTTTATTTAATTAAATCTCTATAGTTCCTCTATTAAATTAAATAAATCAAACATTTATCTAATTTAATCAAACATCACCCCCTTTGGTTAAATAAATCAAAATATTTATTTAACTAGGTCTTAATCATTTTCATCTCTTTTTTATTTATTTCAACCCACAAATCTAAATCAATTAGTCAAATCACCTAATCTCCTCTTAAATTGATCAAAACTTAATTAGTTTAATCTAATTGCATGTCACATCCTCTAGCTTTTCCCACTTGCACAATAAATCAATTTATTTGATTTATTAAATTCTTCTATTTCATTCAAATAGGCATCAAAGGATGGAATATTCTTCAAATTCAAAAAGTCCCTCCAAAAGGACTTGTCCCTTCCAAAAAGGCATTCAATGCCTCTTACATGTCCTTTCCTTGAGCCAAGTGGCATTTAACTCTCTTCTTTCATCCCCCCTAAACATGTCACTTCTTCAAATTCAAATTTCAAACTTGCACATTGATCAAAATGTGCTCAACCTTCATCCTCTCACATGTTGACAAGTGGCATCTTGTAATTGGTTTATCTTTTATCCCACATTCATCCTATCTTTCAATCTTCAACTCTTTCTTTCTATAAATAAGAGGCTAATCTCCTCATTTTATCATCCACAATTTGAGTAAACTTACTATGCTCAAATCTTTAGCAAATTTCATCCATGCCATTGAGTTTATAGCTAGGTTATGTAGATTTTCACCTTGGAGCACTCATCACTCTTCATCAAAGTGGATCAAATTTCATCACCAAATCACCATTGCATCATTGGAGTTGGGAAAGGGCCAATTTTCACATCAAATTGGCACCAACTCCCTCAAGAGATCAAGAATTTACATTGCTTTCATAGGATTTAATCTCTTTTATTGATTTCTCATTGTATTGCTTTCATTTTCCTATTTTGAGCATTGATAAATGGATTTCTTGAGGGATCAATATTCTAACTTGCATTAAAGCTTACTAATGTGTTGTTTGTTGTGTTATTGTAGGTTTGGGGTCTAGGTTCACACATTCAAATGCTCTATGTTCTTCTCCACTACATTTAAAACAAGTTCCCCTGAATACTCTTTTCTCCTTATCATTTTTTCTATAACCTTCATTTCGGTAACCACCATATCCTCCTCTTCTCTAAGAGTTTCCATCATCTCTACAATATGAATTCTCATTCTTACTAACTTCCTTATCTTTTTTCTGTTCTGCAAAATATCCTCTTCCTCCTTTGGTAAAAATCCTTCCTTTATGAAATCTTCCACCTCTTCCTCTCTATCTTTGCTCATGTCTTTTATTTGACTTCTCTTCTGCTTTTAGGGAACATTGATATGCCTCCTCCACACTTTGCAACTTGATCAAACTAATTTCATCCTATATATAGGGCCTCAAACCATTCACATATCTAGCTACTTACTCAATCTCATCTTCCAAATGTCTGGATCTAATATTCAACTTGTAGAACTCCTCAGTATACTCTATCACACTTGACTCCTTCTGCTTCAAATTTTGCAACTTTCAAAACAAAAAATGATTTGATAGTTTGGAGGCATAAACTTTGTCTTCAATTTATTCACCATCTAATCCCATGATTTTATCTTCTCCTTTTCTCTTCTTTTCCTATCCATCTGCAAATGTTCCCACCAAAGGGATGCATGTCCTTTCAACTTCATACAAGAAAATTTCACCTTCTTATCTTTAGTGGTACCTTCAAAATCAAAATACTTCTCCATCTCTGTTATCCAATCAAGCAATTCTTATGAATCCAACTTACCATTATAATCAGGTGGATTGAAATGTGGTTTGGTGTTCACTCTAGTTAGGGCTCTTATGAACCTCTCTTCCCCCTGATCCAAGCCAAGATTTTCTTCTCTTCCTCTTTCTTCCTGTACTTCTACTTCTTCATCACTCACATCATCAACTAGTCAACCTCTCCTCTTAGCTGTTTCAACTGCATCTAATTTGGCTGTAATTCCTCTCAACATCTCCATTAAAGTTGGGTCTGCATTTCCACGCGCTCCATTTCCTCTAACATTTCTTCTTCCTGCCATCTTTACACAAGTCATCTGCAACTGCAGGTTGGATCCTCAGTCTGCCACCCTACAAAAAATCTTCAATAGGACTCTGTGAATTTTGATAACCTCTCACGGATTGAATCTCGCTTTGATACCAAGCTGGTGTAGCTACGGTAGGAGGGTCCTCAAAGAGAAAAATCTAAACCGTGCAACAAGAGTCACACAATAGAATCAACACATAAATTAGAGGTAAATGCAGAATCAAAATTTCTTATTATCTAAGATTTCAATTACAATCAGTCAACAACATCCAGGCTTACAGATTCAGCTCACAGGCCTGTTACAACATGCTCAAAATACAATATTCCTATATGCTCCTTAAGGCTAGCTGAAATCTTACATGACTTGCTCTATCCTAACTTCACTACTTTCTAATGATCGATTACAATGATTTATATCATGTCTTGAGATCTAGAATCATCTATGTCGGCCAAAGATCATTACAATCTCCAATGAAAGAAAATGTAATGTGTGCATGAATAGGTCAACCTCAAATTTGAATTACTCCACAGTGAATGCATAGGATGAAGTGTGGACCTATAATTAAGGTCGGGGACACTCCACATAACAATAAAAATTATAACATGAAGATTCGCAAGTTACGGGAATGATCCACAAGCGATCAAGCTATCCGTTAGTTTTAGAAAATTATTTTGGTGTCGGTTCAAGAAGCTGCCATCAAATCTGGAAGTGATAACTTGTCGGAAAAAGATCCAATCGTGCTAAAATCTTAGAATGAGGAAAATGAACATGTCCACAATGAAAATGTAGATCCATAGGGTCCGGTGAGCAAATATGATGAATCACTGAATCTGCCAACTTTGAATTGAACAAGAACAAAACTGTAATGAAAATATTTTTGGTTGATGCAAGATTGCCAAGAACCAAGATGCTCTTGCATCAAATTACAATAAATAAGATTTGATATAATTAGAAAATTTAAATAATATGATGATTTTATTATTTTTAAAGGAATGTGCAAACTAAATAAATTATTTAATTTTGAAGGAATAATTAACTAATTATTTAATTATGTGGATGAGAAGAATGCATGATTTTAATTAAATAATTCAAAATTATTTAATTATGCATGGATAATAGGATAATGCAAGATTTAATTACATAATTAAAAATTGTTTAATTATGTGGATAAGAAGATAATGGGAAATTAATTAAATAATAAAAACTTATTTAATTAAAGTGGATGAGGAAAAATGATTTAAATTAATTAAAGAATTGAAATGTGGGAAATGGGTTAGTTCAATCAAATAATTCAAAATTATTTAGTTAATAGTGATGAAAAGTGTGATGAATGATGATGAAGAGAAATAATGAGTTTAGAAGAATGCATTAGACATTTTAGGTGTCTACATTTTGACCCTCTTGGAGACAATGTACCTTGTTGTGTTGTTTCAAAGACATATTGCTAGTATGAAAAAAATGGTGATAAGATACCTCACTATGCCCTAATGGATGAAGGGATGATGGTTGGATGGTAGGTTTCCCCCTCGAGATATTACCCCAAAAAAAATCAAAGTCAAGCTCACAATAGGTAAATGGGATAGGTTCAATGAAGATTAAAATGAAAATTAGACTTAGGTTGGTGAGAAATTGATCAAGAAAGTTAGGTCATGATAAAAATTGGATGTGAGTGGGTGGGATGGGGGAGTCTAGGGTTTGAATGCCTATATATAGGCCCCAGGGTGTCATTTTCTATTCATTTGTACACTTTTAGTTTGGAAATTTGAGAGACCCTTTGAGATATTTGAGCGGGAGCTACCACAGAGATGGCTAGTGTTCCACATGTGATTCACCGCAAGGATTAAGTTCAATAGTACCATAGGTTGGTGAGGCACATCAAGTGGTATGTTTCTATCCCTTAAGTCTTAGTCGTCAATTTGATTGCATTAATTACTAGGTCAAGTTAGGTCTACAAAAGAATCAAACCATAAAGGAAAATAATAATTTGGTACACTTTTTACAATGATGGAGTTCATTGTAGATTGTTCACAATCTTGAAGGGTGATTCTATCACTCCACTCCACCTTTGTGAGCTTATGCTCATAAATTTGATACCTAACATGTTTGATGCAAGAGCACTCGGGTAAGTGTGCAATTGATATCTCCCAAAATATTTTAATTTGGATTAGTTTGGTTTTTATTTCTAAAATGTTGTTTAACCCATTTTTGGTAGTCAATTGAGGAAGAAGTTGAATGATGTCTTGTCACAGATTGATAAATGTCATATTTTTTAAGCATCATTCTTTAAATTGTCCATTTTATCGATTAGTCATAAAAATAAATAATATATTATATTTTTCATTTTCAAACATGGAAAATGAGCGAGGTTGGCATAAAGATATGAAGAGTCACCATGCAAAAAATAAATTAAAAGAGGTCGATAAGTTGAAGTGGCATGATGGTTGCTAAAAACCAATAATGAATAATGAAAATAGATATAGGTAGCACCATACAAGGGTTGGTAACACATAGATGAAGAAGATTGTGGCACCTTTACACCCATAATAGATTTGAATAGAGAGAAGAGGGGCCATATAAGTTGAGTAAGATAGATGAAGTTAGGCATGTGTAGTTAGTAAGAGGGGTTGCACATGGAATTGTAGCCATATAAGAGGCATCACCATAAGAGAAGATTGAGTGTCATTCTAAAACAATAAAGAAATATCGAATGAGAGGGGTTGGCTAGTAATGGAAGCAACTTTGGGAAAATTATAAAAAATCCAAGTGGAGGTAGGAGAGGTCATGCCAAGTGAGATGGGGAAGTTGTTTTTAACATCGAGCCTCATCTTCAAAATAATGACAAATTTAATCAAAGAGAGAAGGTTGCGTGCAAAAGTGAAGAGCCATAGGGATTGCGCCCACACAAGTGAAGGAAGAGAATAGGCTACACTGGAATTAGTAGAGTAAGTCAACAACATGGTTAAGGGAATATATATTCAAAGAAAAACCATGCTCTAGTGAATCTTAAAATGAGCATATGGAGATAAGAACAAGCAACAACAAGTTGAGAAGAAGTTGATAGAATGAATAATTAACTTAGTCAACACTTGTGGATGGTAAGATGTAGTTTGGAAGTTAAAATTCAGATTACCAAGAGGAAGAATTGAGGTAATGTGAGGTTATAATAGGGAGAATAGATGTGGAGAAGATCTGAGGGATCAGACCAAATATGACAATTTATTTAATAGTTAAAATTATAATTTGAAATGTTATATCATGAAATGTATTATCTGTAATTGTGAATAATCAATCAATTTTAATTGCTTCTGAATTTAGGTGTCATGTCTATTATAATTCAGTAATTGGGAATTAAGATTAGCTTGACAAATGAAATTATCAAGATAATATGTTGTGGGTTAAGTAGAATATTTGTCCATATAAAATTATGTTTGATTGTGGTAAAGTGGTAGATTTTGATTAGTTATCTACGCCAATCAACAATTATAAATAATATACAAATATTTAATTTAGTATAAGTGGATGCAAACTACCATTTATACACCTCTCTCTTAATCTAAGTCTCGTTTTAAATACCCAAGACTTGTAGATGATGTAATGATGCTAGCAGTGTTGTCTAGATGTCTATCTATTGTATATGATGTTAACAGTTGTACAATATTGTTATGTAAATGAATATTTATTCCATACCATGTAAATGTTGTTTTATAATTTTCTTATTTACTCTTCTTAGCACATATCACTTACCACATGCTTAGTTGCTACCAAAACACTTAAAGGTTTGAGGCTTATGAATCATGCGGTAAAATCATATATAACATTTACATTCATCTTAGATAAGTTGATAATCCCAAGGAATGAGACTAAAATTTAAGACTTTAGCTCAAACAAGAAATCAAAAAAATCAATGAACTAGTTTAATTAGTGACATTTACATTGTATACACATTTGTAGTACTCTACCAACAACATGTACATTATATAAGACATTCAACCCAAAATAGCATTCAACCAAACGAATGAACATATCCATATAACATTTACATCATATAGGCATGTGCACAACACTTCTAACAACATTTGCATCATATACTACATTAAATTGTTTGATGAATTGAGGTGGTAGTGTTTAAGAGAATTGGTTTCATGGAGGCCTTTGTTGTTCAACTACGTTGTAATATAATTTTCAAATAGATTTGTGGATATCTGCAACATAATTTAAGAGTAAAAATTCTTTTGGACCCAATGCATTATTAAATATACAGTGGAGTCAAACATGTATTGGTGCATATGGTAATGAACAATGAAAAATATGCATGTAGGAAAGGGGTGAAAGTGATCAAGATGTGTGAGGTTTTAGAGCATTGAATGATCAATGCATTGGAATTTCACACTAGGAAAGCTGACTAAATGGGAAGTGATGCATACTTAATGTGGTTGGATGAAATAGAATGAGTAGGTAGCACACGATAAATGTAAGGAAGTGGACATTGTGGGTGGTGATTTTTTTTGTTGCCACATGACACTAGGACCCAATACCAGTTCTCTTCCACACAACTTTCAAGGGTAGAGCTAACCCACAATCTGTCATCCATCTAAAATGGCAACTATTGAACATGGCATATTGCATTGATATAGGCTAAAATAAAATTGAAAGGGGTCAACAATTGAACATACTTTCTAGAAAAAATGTGTCACTATCATACAAAATAATTAACTTATATTTATAACAAAATATTGTAATCCCAACCATACACTAGAAAACTAAGGAAAAAAAGGATGAATTTGTGTGATTGGTCCCTCCTAACCTCAATCAAACCAAAGAGGAAAATAATTTAGAGCTATATTATCATCCCATGTTGGTTTGGAGTTGTGGATACATGAGTTGGAGTTGAATTTAGAAATTGATTGCGACTTACATGTGATGGTGTGAGTGTTGAACAATTCATACCAACAAAAAATTGAGGGATATGATGTTCATATGAAGTAGATGTTTGACTTGCAATTTGATTACAAATTACATGGGATGAGTTGAGACTTGAACAACTAATAGTAACAAAAAAAAGGGATATTTATATTCACCAAAACTTGAAATAATGCATGATTTTTTGGTAAGGGGTTAATTGGAGTGCTTAACTACCTTTCTTGCTATAAATTCCTCTCATCCACCTCGATCTATTTTTCCTTTGTATCTTGTTCCTTTTGAACTTTCTCTTGCCCCCTTTTCTTCTCCTTTTCCTTCTTCTGTAATATTTTTCAGCTGCTCTCTTTACCTACGTAGAATTTCCTTATCCAATTTCCTTTGCTCCTTCAACTCCCTCTACACAACACATGTTATCTTTCTCTCCTCGTTCTATTATTTCTTTCAAGATTTTGGTTCCTCTATTTCTTTTTTTCTTTGCTCCTTATGCATTAAGAGAATAATGTACTCATCTATTGTTAACAGTTTGAGACTGTCGACTCAACTGTATTTGATTATTAGCAAAATTAAATTCATTCTTTCATTGATAATGTGTATAGTCAGCTTGAGGAATTTTTTGATTGTTAAAACTATTTGGGAATCAATTATTTGATTCAATTGTGATTCAATGATATCCTCACCTTCCTTTCCAATTACTTGTGTATCTTGGTTGAAATATGCATTTCCTCCACCATTTGAACTTCAACATTCAACATAGTATTGTACCATTTCAGGTATGAAATATGTGGCTGGTGGAGATGGGAATGAAAAATTTCCCTATTCTTCTTGGCATTAGAAGTCAATACTAAGATTCATATCTTCCTCCACCAACCATAATGGTTGGATAGGATGAAATGGAAGACTAAGACTATCATCAAATTCCTCACTTTGGTTGTTTATGATGTAATGAGACAAATGATCACACACCACACTTGAAATTGAATTAGCTAGACTACTTTAAAGTGTATGTAGTATACATTTATCTACCTATGATTTTGTTATACATTTCACTTGAGTATTTAGAAGACTAGAAACAAATGTGTGTGCCACTTCATCTATTAAAAAATAACTTTGATAGACTAAGGATGTTTTGAATTGTAGAAGCATCATCAAATATATTGAATTGATATATGTTGTTGGGATGCATGTCATCCACTAGTGTATTCAAATTAAGGGACCATATCCTCGTCCTTTTGAATCCTCCTATGATATTTGAAACTACCAATACTTTTTTTTAGTGATTTCTAAAGTAGACAAACACGCATCAAGTGGGGTCCAATTGCACCAATGTCAGTAAATGGGACAACAACAATTAAGAGGGGTGATCAAGCCCCCAGGATCAGGATCCCATCAAAAACCAACATGGGTGCAAAGAGCACACACATCAGAATGATATAAAGAGAAACAATAAAGCACAAGCATACACTTTCAAAGACGAAAAAGATAAAAGATTTGGATCAAGCTTTGACCATTTGTCCAACACAATGTGGATCAGATCTAGGTTGTTTGTCCAAAAAAATGCATACTCACTCTAAGGAAACACAACTCCTGGCTGCTTGTTGGGTGAGAATTCCTAGAAGGTGAGACACATACACTTATGGTTGGTATGCACTCACACACACATGCTAGTGGCTATGGGGAAATTCATGCCTTAGTCAGGCTTCCTACTCAAACCATACCAAAGTTATACCCCTTGATAAATTTAATAAGGTGCCACACAAAAATTGATTTTCAAGCTTCATAAGGCAAGCAAAACATTGTATGCTTGGAGCTCATGAACAAAAAAGATGGCTGCACAGGCATGCAAGTTGTTTTATGCAAGGTGGCCATATAACTACAAATGCAAAATAGGGAACGTTCAAAGGAGTCTTGCTTAGTTCATGCGAGGGATTAGCTTAGGGTTCACATTGTGCCTAATGTCTCCAAGAGAGGACCAATCAAAGAATAGAAGATTCACAACTTAGTGGATGTAGTGTGTCACATCAAGCCACCGAGAGGAATGTAATATGCTAAGAGAGATCACACTCTTAAAGGACATTACACCCAATTTCATCCACAAAGAAAAAAGCACATTGTATAAAGTAAGAAGACTGTACCATGAACCATGCAAAAGAATAATGCCAATGTATGCCCCACTTTAAAGAAATTGCTAAACAACATGTTGTGAGCAATTAATTTAAAGTATCAAATGGTAAATGCAAAAAAAGAAGACATGAGAGCCAACTTGGAAAGCCCTATGCCAAGTCATATGTTTCCAAGTAAAGCCATGTCATGCAAAAGAAAAATAAAAGAGAGGGGTTTCCCCCTAAATGAAAACACCAAACACATAAGGGATCTATGGATTTGGGGTCAATATGTTTCTTGCTGCAATATTTTTAGAGAGCTCAAAACTATCATCATTCCCCAAATACACATAGAATTGGAAGAATGACACAAAAAGAGTTAAAAAAAGAAAAACCTTTCAGGTCAACATGGAAGAGACATGATTGTCTCAATGCCTTGCCTCATCCCCAAAAGGAAAACACAAGACAAATGAAAAAGATAAAGGAAAAGAAAAGCTTTTAGGTCAACATGGAAGAGACATGAATTTTTTGACGCCTTGTGTCATCCCCGAAAGGAAAACACAAGACAAATGAAGAAGATAAAGGAAAAGAAAAGCTTTTGGGTCAACATGGAAGAGACATGGATGTCTTGTTACCTTGCGTTATCCCCAAAAGGAAAACACAAGACAAATAAAAAAGGGAAAAGGCAAGAAAAAAAAAGATTTACGACATAGAGAAGAATTAAGGTACAAATAGAGGAATGTCACAAAGAGAGAGAGAACATCAAATAGAATGTCACAGGGGATCACGCCACACACATCCAATCACACCAAAGGAAAAAGAAAAAGAAATAATGCATACGACTAGTAAGGCACATGCAAGTCAACCTATTAGCCAAAGGGACAAGAGAAAGTTCTAAACTAGGAGAAGCACTAGGTTGAACACTCTTTGTAGGAGATTTTTCATCTAAGCTCATGGAAGAGGAAAACAATGTATTCATTCATTATGCACCTCTTTTTCAATTTTAGTGACCTCATCATCATCGTCCAAGTTGATCACAACAAGAGGTTGAATGGTAATGTCTAAAGAAGGATTAAACTCTTGTTATTGAGGTTGTATTGGATTTTTTTATGTTGGGGCAGGGGTAGAGTCATAATGCACCACTTCAGTCAATTTTGGATTTTGATTTTCTTTGTTTAATTCTTCATGTAACCTATGAGCAAGGGCACGAGGTCTATTCCTACACTCTCTAACACCTCTATTTATTTTTGTTTTGTTTTCAAGTTGCATTTTTGTAGGATTGGGTTGCTCAACCATAGGTTTATTTTCTTCCCTAAGGGGAGGAACAAAAGGAACCACAAGAGATTGTTCGACCACTTTCTCTTTGACTTTGTAAACCTATTTTATTCTAGGAAGTGTGAAAAGGTTATTTTCATTATCTCTTGGTCTTTTGTAGGAGGTAGGTGAAGGTTTTGTCTTGGGTTGGTCTTGGCTATTTGGAATTTATTTTGGTTCAAGCATGGTTTCATCAAGGATGGTAGGCTCAGTGGTGGGTGGGGACATGTTTCAGAGGGATAGTTCTACTATCTTCTTTGCCTTGAAATTTTGATAGGACAAGAAAAATAATTATTCTCATGGTTTTATAGGTTCCATAGGCTCAGGCCAAAGAAATCTAAGGAAAAGTTTCCTTTGGAGGACAAAAGGTTAAAGCCACTATGGTCGATAGTGAATATGTCATTGTAAAAAGGAAACTTTAAGCATTTATGTATGACTAAAGCAATTGCATTCATGGAGCAAAGCCATGAATAGCTGAGCTTCACACAAAATTGGTCCAACTGTGGGATGATGGAAAATGAGATGTCCAATATTTTTGGTCCTATTTGCAATGGTAAGGTAATCGATCCCATCATAGGGAAAGAAAAACCATTGTGCGTCTTGATCCATGCTTTTGGTTTATCGTATATGTCCTCGGTGATCACATTCTATTCACAAGCAGGATCTATTAATATCCCATTAGTAGGCTTATCATAGATACAACCAACTATGTAAAGAGGACCATCGAGTGCATGTTTAAGTATGTCACTTTGTGAGAAAGCAATATCAAGAGGCTTTTTAGGCTGACCCTTACGATGTTGAGTTTCAACTAATGCAACTAATCCATTGAAAGCATTTTGTTATTTTTTATCAGTATCCATAGGACTTTGTTAAGTTGTATCTATGTTCTCATCATCCATGCCAACATGAACGGTACATCAGTCTTAGTAGGTTCATTGGCTTTGACAAATGAAATACTATGTTTTGGCATAGGGTTGGTAAAGGTTTGCAAGATTTGGTTAGGAAGGGCAACAAACTTATTTCCTTGATCACTAACACCTCCAACGGAAAGACGATCAGAATCAATGAGGTCTTGCATAAGATGTCTAAGATGCTTACAATGTTTCATGTCATGTCTATTTTTTCAATGGTAGTGGCAATAAGAATTTGATCTAAATATTGAGGGTAAAGGCTTATTAGGATCAGGTGTTTTAATGGGAGGCAAGGTAATCATTTTTTGTTCTAAAAGTTGGGACATTGTGTTATGAAGGGTATTGGGTAAGGGAGTGAATTGTCTTTTCGAGACACCATAGCTAAAGGGTATCATGGATTTAATAGAAGCTACTTAGTTATTGAAATTTTGAGTTTTTTGTTAAGGGGGATTAAATTGAAGGAACCCTTTGTTCTATTTTCTAAAAGGTTGGGAATTGTTTTGGTTTACGGGCTCAGACTTCTCAATTTGGTTAGAAGTGGACTTTGTATCTCGACTACTAACTAAAATTTGATAATCACAAAGGGTGGTACACAAGTCCATGAAGGAGGGGAATTTCATCATGGTAAGCTTGTCCTAAATCTTGCTTTGCAAATTTTCTATAAACATCTTTTGAAGGTGAGGGTCGAGAACCTTGACATCGATTTGGGAATAAAGTAATTGATATCGTGTGACAAAATTAGTTATCTTTTCACTTTCTTTTTTCTTACATCTCATCAAATCGTTCAAGGTCATCTTAGGAGTCATATACACTTGGAAATGGTTAAAAAATTCTTCAACAAGTTCATTGAATGAACTAATTGAGTTTTTCAGTAAAGAAGAGAACCATTCCAAGGTAGTATCTTTCAATGACCTAGGAAAAAGCTTAGCCAAAAGTTTATCATCAAGGAAAAGTCACTACATAAGGTAGTGTAAGCAATAACATGGTTAGAAGGATCTCCCTTTTCTCCATATTTCTTGAATCTAGGAACCTCTACACCTTGTGGCATCGGTGTTTGCAATATCTCCATGGACAATGGATTGATTTTGACATAATATGTAGGTGGACCATTTTGATTTTGATTGGTGGTAGAAATCTATTTTTGAAGGGATGAAACAATTTGGAAGAGTTGGTTTATTAGAGGGTCATTACTTGTGTTATGAGATGGAAGTGAAAATGGTGAAGGGGTGTATGTGTTTGAGGGACAAGTGAATGGAATTATTATAGGTGGTAAGGTTGTAGGAGATATGACATGTGATGCCACCTAAGAACTAGGGATGCTAGTAGGAATACCCAAGGAAGGGATCACATTACTAGTTTGTTGCATTATTGTTGTGACTTGAGGATTGGTATAGGTAGGTATTGAGGCAATCATTGTGGGAGAAGGAATTTGAGCTCCTCCTTGGATTGTAACATTTCCTATATGTATAGGAAAACTAGTGGTTGGGATGAGGTGTTTTCCAAAGATTTGAACTATGTTTTTCACAAGGTCAAGTCCATCTTCACTTTCAAGCATGCGGTGAATGTTATCTATAGTAAGGATGGCAGTAGTTGAAATGTTGTCATTTTGCACTTGATTTTGTGTGTTTGCTAGGTCCTCATGAATTTGAATTGTGTTTTCTTGTGGGAAACTATCATTCCTTGTTTCAACTTGCATACTACTTGAAGGAAAAGAACTTTGTTAAGGGTATTGTCTATACCTAGTGCACTAATGTTAATACTAGGAGTGAAAGAGCTAGACAACCCAAGATCCACAACGATTGTGCTATCATAGGATGGCATGAGTCTTGAACTTCATCTCACTATACTATTAGCAATAGGACACTAAATAATCATACAAGGGATACTAAATGCAAGGTGAATGCAAATGTAATATAAGCTAAGAACAATGAAATGCATATAACAAAAATTCTGTAAAATGAAACAGAAAAGCAATAACAGTAAATAGAAGCTCAAAAATAGAAATTTAAATGCCAGAAAATGTAGTGTAGAATATGTAGAGGGATTGATTCGCCCAAGGTGGTGAATGAGTCCCAGTAGATATTTTTTTCAAAAATTTCAAAAAAATTCAATTGAATTTTATGTTTTTTATGTTTTATGATTTGTATCTTGGATGCAAATGCATATTTTGTTTAATTTTCAATGAAATTAGATGCAAATATGCAAGCTATATGAGCTTTCACTAATGCAAAATTTGAAACCCTAGAATGCAAGTCCTAATGCAATGTTAATGCAAGCCAAATCTAGGATGATGATGGAATCCAATAAGCAAAGAAGGTATTCTAAATGCAGGTTCACCAAAATGAAAGGTGGAAAATTGTTTTCCTTTCTTTCTAGGGTTTAGGACCTAGAAGGACAATTTTCACTAACTTTCACTCAAGAACAAACCCTTGAGATCTCAATGCAAAGGAGAAAGAGATATTGCAAGAGGTTCTAGGGGTTGAATATGGTCTAATAAGGGGTTCACCACCAAGTTTTGACTTGGAAAAGATAATGAAATGCAAGATGCAACACTAAACCCTATTTGAATGTAATGCACTACAAAATGACCTAGGAAAGTGAATGAAATAACACAAAAATTTGTAGATAGGAAGGTGTGCACCTGGAAATTTGGAGATGGTTGGAAGGTGATTTGAAACACTATAAATTTTTCTTTTATTGTTGATTGGGACTCAATCGCCAAGCTGGACGAATTAGACTAGATTCTGGAAAACTGTGTAGGAATATGAATCTGCCAAATGGGTATTCGAATCTATAAAAATCTAAAATTTGATTGGAACTAGGACTCATTCACTAGAAGTGGTGAATCAGTCCAGTTGGGCTTTTTTGAAGCTTCAAAGGCTAATCTTGGTCTTCTATGTCCGCTCTATCCTTCCTGAGTAATTTACAGATTTGAATCTTTGATTTGCAACCTATAGGTCTTCTCCAATGTTCTCCAAGGCTTGATGGAAACTTTGACAAGTTTGAATGACTTGCAAATTTTCTCCAACCTTGCTCCTTAAGTAAATCTACAACCTAAACCCACAAATCACACACAAAGGAGAGGGGAAAATGTTGTTGGGTTAGCGAATAGGGGTTTACCTTGGTCAAACCACTTGTTGGTAATTCAATCTTGAAATAGAATGAAATAGGAATGGAAAATGATGAATGAACAAAATAAGATGTTGCAACTCACCAAACCCTAGCAATAAGAGGCTGCAAACATGTATGTAATGACTCCAATGGATGTAGATCTTGACTCTTGCTTGAAGGTGATAGATCTTGAATGCAATGCTTGCTTGAATCATAAAAACCCTATATCACAATTGTTAACTCCAAAAGAAACATGATACATGAAGTCCTTGACATGATGATTGATACTTGAAGAATTCTCTAAAAAGATTTATATCTATCCTTCAATGCTCTTGAATGCTCTTGTGAACTCAAAATTACTATTAGAATGCTCATTCAACTTGCTAGGTGTAAAATGAATGAAAGAAACTTGTATTTATACTCAATTATGCAAGAATTCTTGAAATTAAAACACTACAAGTTGACATCAGATGTAGGAGAATAAAATCTCACCAAAAATTTGAATTAATTTTGATTTTGGGCCACATGGGACTCATTTTCCCAAGGTGGTGAATGAGTTCCACCAGGCTTATTTTTTGGGACCAAATTTAAAAATGCCTAAAAATGTGTAAAATCGGGTTCAAGACCAAAAGATCTAGGTGGGACTCATTCACCCAAGGTGGTGAATGAGTCCTAGATCACTAAATCTAAGCCATTCAAACCTGAAACACTTAGATTATGATTTGCTAATGATTGGTTTTGGGATTATTCTCGAAAACATGCATTAAATGATGCTTATGGATGCAAAATAGGGCCAATTAAAGCATAGGAAACCCCAATAATTAATGACAAGCCTAGAAAAGTGTGAAAGTGTGTTACAAAACTTTAAAATAAGAAGAGATTAAGGTTTATTTTGATTAAAAATAGGTTTATATTAGGTTTAGTTAATTAATAAAACCTTAGCAAAGTGTGAAAGTGTGTTACAACACTTCACAACACTTTAGCAAGGTACCATTTAAATCCATTTGTTCACAAGGGCCCAAGACCTAATGTGAATGTGTCAACCACATTACAACACTAAATCAAGGCAACATTAAGCTCAATTCAACAATGAGGGCCCAAAAAAATGTGAAAATGTCCCTAACGACATTTTTTGACACTACACTACCAATTCTTCCCTCCTAATTTTGATGTTTGGGTACCTTTATAGCCATATTCTTTATTTTAATTTAAATTATGACTTGAATGATGAAAAATACACTAACATCTAGTGGCTATAGTTTATGCAACATATGGGCAATAAATGTAAGAAAATCAATACCAAACATCCTTGCCTCTTAGATTGTTGTGATTGCAAAATGGATTCTATGGCCATAAAAAAAAATAAGTGCTTGTTTGTGGGTGACAAACCTCTTATAACTGATTGCACCAAGTGGTGTAACCAATTCATAAAAAAATATTTTATCATTTGTGCATTTGGTTGGGCTACCATACAAACACCTAATTCAAAACCTACAATACAATTTTTTAGCTTTTTTTTTATCCTTAAACAAGTAGAACCCTAGTATTCTTTGTCCAATAGTATTAACATCTAGGAGAGAATGGTTATCCATTCCCAAATCTTGGGAATAATGTACAAAACACTATTTCTACTTCTTCTGGCCAACACCTTCCTCACATAACTTTTTCCTTCCTAAATAATAGTTTCATTAAGGACCATATGGATATGCATCATATGTAGTGGATAATTTCTTGTAGAAAGTGGATACAATAATAGGTCTAAAGTTGAGTTTCTTGTCCCTGTCAAGGCCTTCAATTATGCTTAAGGTGAAATATAGATGGTTCTTCTTAAAACCAGTCCACCAAGACTTCCCAAGAAGTCCATCCTTAACAGGGTTGGGTATAGTTTGGAAAATCTTGGCTTATTTTGCCTTGAGATTGATAATATCAAGTCCATGGCCAATTATATCCATCTCTTTGTATCATTCGATAATAAAAGCCTCTTCATATTTTGTTAGGACAATTGGAGCACCTTTCTTTGATGTGTATGTAAGCCCACCTAACTATTTGGTGAGTGTGGTTGCTAAGATAAATCCATTTGTTGTTATAGCCCTTATTGACATACAATTATCATCAACATCTTTAAGAGACCTAATCATGTCCTCTATTGACCATTCCCATTAACGTGTGTTATTTTTAGCATTCTTGAAGGTGTAGTAACCTTCACTATTGCCTCAATAGGTTGTAGAGTGTTGTTTAAATGAACTAGAGGAGCTTCATCTGTGGGTAATGTAAATCATCTTGTGCATGGAGTAAGCTTGTTGTGGCTCTTGTTTTCTTGGTCGAGTCCTCTTTGAGATCTGGTTTTCATCTATAGATAATAAAAAACATGAATGAAACAAGAATGAAAATTAATCAAGGAAAACAATCAATTTTTTAGTATTATTGTATGTAAGACAACTTTGTAAGTTCACAGTGATTCTTGAGCAAAAGATTATTAAATGATTTCCCAAAAACAAAATATCTTTTCTTAATATTTTTTGGTGTACATGTTAACAGTTTATATTGTGAAATATGTTTACAATTTTCTTGATCTTTTTACTTTTTTATTTTCTTTCTCCACATAAATAGTAAAAAAACCATCAAATATACACTTACAATACAATGGATTGAACAATTACATCCTATATACTAGATAGACACCTACGAAAGAACATTTACATCCTATAAAAGTCGTGGCCATTAAAAATTTAGAATACCTCATGTATGCACTTGCAATACATTGGCTATAACAATTTGATATTAAAGATCATAGAACATCTAAATATGGTTGAAATACACACACGACATCCACTTCCTCCCATTTAACACATGTTGTATGATCTTTCCCTCCCAATGAACTACATTAGTAGTTACAAATAAAGATCCTATTAGGTATAAGTGCAAGCATTTATATGGCTACAACATATAGTCCAATTCACATGCATTGACATGAACTAACAATATAATATTTATGCACTTACAACTCAGTGGGAATAACATTTACATCATATAGAAAAAATAGGCATTTTCAAACATTAATAATATAAATTAAAACCCCATATATGCATAAACAACATAACTTGAAACCCTAGATAAGCACTTATAGGTTAGTGGGTAGAACATTTATATCATATACAACAAATAGGAATTCCTAAGAATAAACAATATAACTGAAAAAGTCATTAGTTTATGGACTTACAACACATTGGATATAACAATTACATCCTATAAAAAATATAAATATTGACAGATATACACAATATAACTAAAAAACCTATAGTTTATTTACTTACATCACAGTGGGTATAACAATTACATCCTATACAAAAAATATAAATTCACATGCACATAAACAATATAAATTTAAACCCTAGATATTCACTTGCAGGTCAATGGGTAGAATATTTACATTGTATACAAGAGATAACCATATTCCCAGTCATAAATAATATGACTAAAAACCCAATAGATTATCCACTTACATCACACTAGGTAATAACAATTACATCCTATTCAACATATAGGTATTGACAAGCATAAACAATATAATTAAAGACCCTTTAGATTATGAAGTTATAATAGAGTTGGTATAATAAATACATCCTATATGAAATATTCGCATTCTCATGCATAAATAATATAACTGGAAACCCTAGATATACACTTATAGATCAATGGATAAAAAATTTACATCATATGAAATAGATAGCCATTCCTAGGCATAAAGAATTTAACTGAAAACCTAATAGGCTATGCAATTACAACACACTAGGTATAAAAAATACATCTTATACAACAAATAAGCATTGACATACATAAACAATATAATTGAAAACCATTTAGCTTATGCAATTATAACATAGTGGGTATAATGATTACATCCTATACAATAGATATGCATACACATGCATAAAAATATAACTTGAAACCCCATATATGCACTTACAGGTAAGTGGGTATAACATTTACGTCATATACAACATATATCCATTCCTAGACATAAAAAATATAATTGAAAACCCTATAGCTTATTCACTCACACAACATTGGGTGTAACAACTACATCATATACAACAAATATGCATTGAGAGGCATAAACAATATAATTGAAAGCCCTATATAGTTTATGCACTTACAACACATTGGGTATAACATATCCATCATATATAATAGATAAGAATTTATAGACATAAACAAAATAACTAAAAACCCAATAGGTTGTACAATTAAAGCACACTAGGTATAAAATTTACATCCTATACAATAGGCATTCACATGCATAAGCAATATAACGGAAAACCTTATAGGTTATGCACTTACAAGATGCTAGATGTAACAATTATATCATATACAATAGATATGCATTGAGAGATAGAAACAATATAACTGAAAAAACCTATAGTTTATGCACTTACAACACATTGGGTAGAACATATATACATCTTATACAACAAATAGGAATTGTAAGGCATGAACAAAATAATTAAAAACCAATAGGTTATGTACATAAAGAATATTGTGTATAACATTTACATCATATACAAAAGATAGGAATTTTTAGGCATAAACAATAGAACTGTAAACCCTATAAGTTATGCACTTACAAAACACTAGGTGTAAAAATTAAATCATATATGCAATGAGAGGCATAAACAATATAATTAAAAACCCCACGTGCAATTATAACATAGTGGGACATTAACATCATTTACAACAAATATGTGTTCACACATGCATAAACATTATAACTTCAAACCTCCTATATGCAGTTACATCTCACTGGGTAGAGTATTGACATCCTATACAATATAGAGGCATTCCCAAGCATAAATAGTGTAATTGAAAACACTAGTGGTTATGCACTTACATCATAGTGGGTAAAACAATTACATTGCATACAATAGATATGCATTGAGAGGAGTAAACAATATAATTGAAAACCCAATAGGTATGCATTCCAAAGAATAAATGATACAATTACAAACTACATTGCCATGTAGAGTATAAGTTAGACCATCATAATAACTAAAAGATTATGCAATTTGGTTGTGGTAATCTTTTGCTACAAATTTGTATTCTTCTACCACTACCTCCATAAAAATATAGCAGAGGATAGAAAACTGAGAGGAGAAAACAAGATGAAATTGAAAAGGATTGAATGGACTTAACGTTATTTGAATTAGTAAATATAATTATATGTTGAATGCTTTTTTGGTATGAGTCTTAAATTTATATCCTCTTCTTTAAATTGGCTTGAAGAATATTTGCATGTGTTAAAATAATGGTCAAGTTGGTGCATTAGATGAGGGGCTACTAAGGATACGATGCAAGGAAAATTAAGCTACGACTTAAATGGCTAGGTGATCGGTCAAACAAGTTAATTAAAAATAAAAACATAAAGCATAAGTGTACACTTAGAATTTTAGGGTTTTTTCCTCAAAAAATTTACAAAATTTGGCAATATTTCATTACAACATTGTTAACTTTTGCACTTTCTCAAACATAACCTAAAATCTTGTAGACATACTAATAATGGTTCTTGTTCGAGGATATTGGATTCTACAAACGTATGTGAGAGTCTCTAGATAACTATGGGAATTGCAAACAAGACCGAAATGCATGGACTCAAGGAAAAAAAGGTGCACAAAGAAAAAAATCGCTAATCACAGAATATAATATGGTATAATATTACACAAAAAATAAGATTTTAGGCATAAAATTTCTTTAAGAATTCCCATACATAGAAAAATCAAGTAATTCATTTTCAATGCTTCTAAGGAAATATGAGTTTTCTCCATCATTGTTGTGAATGAAGGGGGCTATCCATAAGGGGTCAAAGTTTCCATCTTTTCCCTTGTCCTAAAATCTTATATTCCACTTTAAAAACATAGCTTTCTCTTCAAAAATTATGCTTGTAGCCCTCTAATCAAATATGTAAATTATTTTGTAATTATTTATTCACATTGATAGCATGCAATCTCCTAATTTCATCAAAAGTGGTGAGTTGATCTATTCTGCAAGTCATTTCATCTAACATGCCTTCATCATATTCCTAAATAAACATGTAAATGAGCAAAAAAGTATTGATTGACATCCTTGCATCCAATCCATATACTAATTCATACAGAGACCTATCTTTTGACCTTTTCATAGTCACCCTATCTGCCCATATAGCAAGATTAAGCATTGAATCCCATGACCTTTTGTTCTTTCCTAGAACCCCCTTTTAATTATCTTGATGAGGATCTTATTTCTATATTTTACTAGTCCATTTCCTTGTAGATGGTATGGGGATGAATATGCCAAATTTATCCCATGTACTTAGAGCAAAAATCATCAAGTTTTTTAGATATGAATATTTTATGATCTCTAGTATATCCCTTGATGAATACTTTATGATATCTAGCCATTGTTTCATATCCCTTGATGAATATTTTATGATATCTAGTATATCCCAAGAATGTTTTTACTTCTAGTAAGTTATCTTTATGGCTAGTTGGTTTAAGATTATAGCTAGACTATGAGTGGATCCTATTATGTGACCTAGGAGTATCACAAAAGGTATCACAGATATACATTTCTTTAAATTTAGTGAAATTTGTAGGCTTCAATATAATTCTAACATAAGTTTCATTACCTGAATATGAACCTTAGTTAGACCATATACTATCCAATCATTTACCTATATATTTCTTAAATATCACATGAATAAGTCCTTAAATGCATTTATAATGATGAACTACTGATTAATATTGAGTTCTTCAAGCCAAATGGTATCTTAACATACATGAATGATCCCCATTCAATTAAAAAATATATTTTCAACTTGTCTTCCTTCTACATTTTACTTGTTGTTATCTATGAATGAATATTAATAGATTATTTTAGGCAAAATACTAGAAAATTATTAATAGAATATTTTAGGAAAAATACTAGCATCCACTTGGAGGTTATTTGTTAGAGTTGTATTAGAATTGAATTTTTCTTCCAACTTCTTGGTGTTTTTTTGGACTTCTAATATGAGGTATGGAAACTATGTTTCTTGCTTTGTTCCAATATGTGGAGAATTTATTTAATTTTATAGAATGTTTTCTTCTTCTACAAAGCTTTCTATTTCTTCCAATAGTTGGGATTTTCTTTTTGGAAAGCATGTTTTGCAATAATCATCAATTATTTTTCTTGTAGAATTATTCTTCTTGTATCTTTGGTCATCTCATCATAGTTTTTCTTGCCAAGAAATATTTTGTTTCTCATATTTCTATATTATTCCTTTTCTATAGTCAATTCCTCCTCCAGGATTATTATCGTGCAACTCTATTTTTTATTGTATTTTGTAATATATTGTTTCCTTAGTTCTTTTTTCTCTAGATATTCATTATTCATTTCTTCTTCTTTTGTTAGTCATGGTTGGTTTCTTTGATTTTCCTCTTATTTCTCAATTTTAACACATCTTCTATCCCTTGAGCATCATATATGTGTACTTTTCTTATAATTTTTACTCCTTTTAAACTGTTGGCACTATATAATTCTTAACTCTTTGTTTGTGGTGGTCCATTCTTGAAATACCATTTTACTCTAGTATAAGTGAATAAATTGTGACTAGAGTCGATGCAAAAACCATACTTTAACCATTCTTTTTTTCTTAGTGTTCATTAGTATATTATCCCAATTGTTTACACCTAAAGTTGGTGGTATCATCTCTTCTCATATATCTTTAACCTCTTCCTCTATTGTGCCCTCCTTTATACTTATTGCAATATCCTCTATATTCACTTGAAGGTTAATTGATTGTAGGTTGTTCCTTTTTTTTTATTATAGATTAAATTATGCCACATGGATATTGTGCTAACTTCTATAGGTTGACTATCAATAACCATGGTCATCAAAATATCTCTCTACCAATCCTTTAGCTAAAACATTTTCATATGGGTAGGATTGTTATCTTTATAGTGGTGATTACACCAAGGTTCGTGTTCTTCATTATCACTTAGTTTGAATAATAGGTAAGTGAAATCGTCTATCTCATACAGTCATCCCACCTGTTATAAATTCTAAAATCAAATACTTCCTAGCATCGTAGGGCTAATTGTAGATCAAATTTAAGTGTTGCAACCTTTTTTCCTTCTCTTATCATTAAGTAACACACATTCTTCAACCTATCTTGCAAACTCTTGTGAACTTATTATTATTGATTTAGAAGGGCTAGAGTTTCTCAAATTTATCTATAATATAGATATGTGTAATTAACCCTAGTTTCTTTGTTTATGGAGAATTATCATATGATGTTGAGTTGTAACTCCTCTAGCATGTTCAATTCTTTTTCTAGTGGATTTTTATTTTTATTAGTTTTGTTAGAAGTGCCCCCACGATGTGCTCTACCTCTTCATTAACACCAACCCTCTTGGTGTACTTTAATCCTTTCTTATCTAGTTTAACACAGTTCTTTCCTACATTCTTATCTTCTTATCATCATAATACAAATAACTATAAGCTTAACTCAACTCAAGGTGAAGTTATTTCCCAAGAAGAAGCAGTTAATAATCTTATCTTGTTCCGATCTAACGACCCTTTTGGCGGTTAATAATCTTGTCTTGAATCTCTGCGCAATTCCTATATAAGGACTCCCGCGCTCGGTTCAAACTCCCAATGATATTGACATCTTTTTAACTTCTTGAAAGCGATATGAAAAAGCGATTTGAAAGCGATTTGAAAGTGATTTGAAAGCGATTTCTGCTCTGCAACTAGTTGTTTTTCACAATGAGGTTGTGCAGCTGTTCAGCAAGGCAGGCGAAAATGATTGTATTCACGTTGGTAATATTTGTGTGTGTGGCCGCGTCCATGGGAATTCGCAGGAGCGGCGGAGGGAAATCCCAATCCCAGCATTCTCACTCTGTGTTTCGACATTGCAACAAAACATTATACCCGGCACTCTGTGTTTCGAATTGTTGTCATATCCGAGCGTCCAACGAGCCCCCAAGAAAATGGACTCTGCAGAAGGCATGGCTTTTGAAGATTGTGCTCATCTGTTCGAAGACGCTGTGGATCACATCAACCGCTCGGTGGCAGAAATGGGCGGCTTGGACGTCAATCCCTCCAAGGCCCAGGTTGCAAATGTCAAGACATGGCTAAGCGCGGCTCTCACAGACGTAGAGACATGCCTCGACGGCTTCCGAGAGCTGACCGGGACTGTAAATGGCGATGTGGAGGGAAATTATCAGTTCCTGGGAAAATTCTTAAGCATTGCTCTGGCCACGATCCAAATTTTCTTTCCTGATGACGATAGGTTTCACATCCCGCGTCCTCTGTTATATAACCCTTACCAAGGGCACGGGTATGGGTTTCCTCCTTGGTGGATGTACCCGAGAGATCGGGGGCTGTTACAAGTGCCTAATGCTGCGTTGCAGGTGAATGCAACTGTGGCTCAAGACGGCAGCGGGCAGTACAAGATCATTGCAGAGGCTGTCATGAACGCGTCGTCTTATAGCACTGAGCGCTATGTTATCCATGTCAAAGCTGGCGTTTACGGAGAAAATGTGGATCTTCCCAAGCACAAGACCAATGTTATGTTGGTTGGCGATGGGCGCGGGCAGACCATTGTTGCATCTCGCAGAAGTGTCATGGATGGCTCCACCACCTTCCGCTCTGCAACCTTCGGTATATTTTCTTTTATCTCAAGAGTCTTTTTGTATCTGTGAATTCAAGATCGAAAGAAAAATTAAGATTAGATTATTGTGGGTTCTGTGTTTTACTTTGAGTCTCTGTTCTTTGACTTTATTCTGTTGTTGGAACCTAAATGCAGCTACATCCGGCAAAGGATTTATTGCCCGAGATATGACCTTCGCCAAGATTGCAGGGCCAGACAAGCATCAAGCTGTAGCTCTACGAGTGGGGGCTGATATGTCAGCCTTTTACCGCTGCAACTTCATCGGCTTCCAAAACACCTTGTATGCTCACTCCCTCCGCCAGGGCTGGGCTTAAACATCACACACTAAGCTTTGACCGCTTAGGTGTGGGCCCTTCTTTTTGCCTGACGTCCATTCCCATCCGTTTCCGTTCAAAACATATCGCCGTTAACGTTTCAATTTGAACACAGTTCCCGCGCGTTGGATCGCATAAAACAAACCCGATGGAAAAGGGCATCTCTCATCTACGTCGCCGCTGCGGTATTTTCCTGGCCTTTCTTGCTATTTGCAAATGGTTTCTATAACAGACAGAAGACATGGGCGTCATCACAATGCAGTCGATACAATAAGCAAATATGCATCCCGATTAGTTTTATTTGCCAGCGTACTCCCCGCCTGTGCAAAAATTGGAGCTTTGGAACAGGGTACGAGCATCCATCAAAGTATAATGGAAGCGCGATAATCGTCAGATACCACAATTGAAAATGTTCTGGTAGACATGTATGCAAAATGTGGAAGCATAGACGAGGCACATGAATTGTTTGACAGGATGCCTAAAAGAAATCTGGTCTCATGGAATGTTATGATTGCAGGTTATGCACAAAATGCGTCTGTTGAAAAGAATTTAGAAACTTTCAACCAAATGCGATTGGCTGGTGTAAATCCAAACTTCGCAGCCTTTCCCAGTATCCTCCCAGCCTATGCAAAAATGGGAGCTTTGGAACAGGGTATTGACATCCACCACAGGATAAATGGTGAGGAGTTTTGACAGATGTTGTAGCTGCAACTGCCCTGGTAGACATGTATGCAAAATGTGTAAGATTAGAAAAGGCACTTTGACAAGATGGCTCTAAGAATTGTTTGACAAAATTCCATGATTGCAAGATATGCAGAAGGTGGAAGCATAGATAAGGCACGTGAACTGTTTGGCAGAATGCCTCAAAGAAATATGTTCTCATGGAAGGTGCATTTGGGGTTTAGATGATCTTCCATGACTTGCAAAGGTAATGGAAAGTTTAGGAGTGATCTAAATTCAAGCATATGACTATTTCACATTTTATGGAATCCATTGCGAAAGATAAAAATTATATACAATCTCTTTACTATTTTTCTTAAGCCTGGTCTTTTGTTTGTCCATTTGAGTGTTCCATTCCTAGGTCTTAAATCTAAGACTATATTCGTCTAGATAAAGGAACTAAAATCAATGACCTTTGTTATACCTTCTTCTTTGTCATTTGATATCTAAAACCAATTTGAGACTTAGTGACCCTTGTTATACCTTTTTGTTTGTCATTTGAGGTTAATATTCATATATCAAGTATAGTTAATTTATGATGTGTTTTATGATGTAATAAATCATCTCCTATAGCTATCTTAATTCCATATATGGTGAAAATACAAACTTATAGTTTGGAGAAAATGATAGTCACCTAAAAGAATTTCCAGTTGCTTGTTTGGTTTACCCTACCTATTTTGATAAAAAATTAAAACCACTAGAGGCACCTTTTGCTTTGATAGATGAGGGTTCATTCAAGCTAGTGTTGTGATAACTTATTTTCCTCTTTATAATTGATTTTAGTTTTTGTAAAAGGATTATGTATAGTTTCTATATATCTAAAAGATGCTTTACTAAGTGGCTTTTTGATATAGTCATGGCTAGACTTGGGTCCAATGAAGGAATACTCAACCATCTAGACTAACATCAAAATACACACACAACACAAAGATCTCATAAAAACAACATATTTTTATTTATTTAAGTTTACATTATTATCACCATTATTACAACTTCTCACTTTTTTGTAATAGGCTCTCCTACATGCTAGGTCACAGGCATTTTATTACACTTACTATGACAATTCAAACATAGATTACACTAAAATATGGCCTCATAATTACACACTAGTCTAATTACCTTCACTATGGTGTATTAGTATTTCCCTTTGGATTATACTCCACTTCATAGTCCTTGTTCTCTATTCACAATTTTTATTTGAGACCTTATAGTCTCACCCTACTTATGTTTTACCTCTCAACTTCTTTCCTTACCTCTTCACACACCTTTCTTTGATCCATATATATATATATATAGCATCCATATTTTTTTCTAATGATCTACGTTGGCCACAAGATGGGAAAAATTTCAATACCACATGTAACATGTCATCAACTATATATTTAAGTGGTTAAATGGTGGATAAACATCCTCATGGTGTTCAACACTCATTGTAAATGGTTTAATACATCCTTACAAAAATTATTTTGTTGTTGTCAATTCTAAATAACTTGCCACACATGAAAACAATCCTAATTGTTCACAATTATCCACGTGGTGGACACTCTTGTACCAATTTTATCTTTTTCTCATTTAAAATTATTTTTAGACATTAACATGAAACTCCAAAATAACAAATTTGACTAATCCCAAAACTTTGAAAGCCAATGTCAAGTTATAATTAAATACAATAACTTTCTTCATCACAAAATACTATCTACAAACTAATAGACAAACAAATAACTAAACTAAACCACTTTTCTAGAATGGCACTGCAAGATTACCACATTACCTAGGGATGTCCTACATCACACACTTAGAGTTGATAAAAAAATGAGCATGTCATTTTCTAATAAAAGCTACTCCTACCTAGGAAGGTGGGGAGATTGAAAGAGAGAGGGAGATAAAGAGGAAGAGAGAGGGAAGGGGGGAGGGAGAGGTAGAGAGGGAGGGAGAGGTAGAGAGGGAGAGAGGGATATAGGGAAGTAGATAGGGAAGGAGAGAGAGAGGAGGTAATATAGAGAGAAGTAGAGAGGGAAGGAGGAAGACCTAGAGATATTGAGAGAGAGTGGGATAGGTGAGATAGAGAGAAGAAAGAAGGGAAGGTGGGAGGGAGGAAGGCAAAGAGGGAAGGAGGAAGGTGGAGATATTAAGAGAAAGAGTGGTAGAGAGGAGGTAATATAGATAAAAGTAGAGAAATAGGCTGACTACACCACTTAATTGAAATTATTTTTTTGTTTGGAGGGATAGGTTGACTTGTGGAAGGTTCAATAGAGTATGGGGCCATAATTTTTTTAGTTATATTTAAATCAAGGATCTATCAATACAATAGTTCATATAAATAGAATTTCCTTTTCTCTGCCCTCCAAAGTTAGAATCTCTCTAGATTCACATCAATTAAATTGAGTTAATTAACAATGGTTTGCATTGAAGATACAAATCATGCTACATGTTGGGGCATATTAGGCACATTTTAGATTTAATAAATTGTTTCTTGTAGCATAATTATTTTTTCACTTATAGCTTCTCACAAGTGAACCTCATCAGGTGGAGGGGGTGAGATTTTGTTTTTGGGTGTTACAAGACATTTGAGGTGGGGAGTTTTAAGGTGAACAACTTTTAGGTGGGGTTGAATATTTTGTAAAAAATATTCTAATAAAAATTAATATATTAGTATTTGGCTCTCATTTGAATGCAATGTGAACCACCTCTATTTATAATTAAAAAAAATTGTGTGTACTAATTTTAACATGTTAATTTTATCCATGTTTAAAAATTAAATTTTATATAAATAAACAAACAAACAAATATTTATCATTTTGCAATTCAAATTATTAACTTTAGAAACAAATCATTGCATCCTTTTAGGGATGTATATACATCAATTAAAAAGATGGAAATCGTCTTGTTCACCTTCATATTAGGCATAAACATATAATCATTTATCCTCTATTTCTATGGATCCTATGTGAAGTAGAAAAACCTCCTCAAAGAGTGTACATATGGGATAGATTTCATCCTTTGAACCCAAGGTCATCCTATAATAATGTTATACCTCTAATATCCTTGTCTACAATGAAAAGATTTGTAGAAATGGTTTAGGATTGGGATTAACATGAAGGTCCACCTTCTTGATGGTCATGGATTTGAACCAAAATAGTACCATTTTGATCACTAATATAAGGAAAGCTAGATTTGATCATGTTTATCACAATGATTTTCACATGAAGATCAAAATAGTGACTTGATAAGGCTAGGAAACTTTGAAATTTTCCTTAAAGAAGGTACATGAGAGGATTTAATGGTATTGATACCCATTGTTATCATGGATATATAATAAGTGAAGAAAATAAAACTCCTCAAATATTATATATGGGATAGATTTCATCCTTTGAAACCAAGGTCATCCTATGATCATTTATTATACCTAGTATCATTGTCTATTATGAAAATATTTGTAATAATGGTTTAGAATTGGGAATGACATTAAGGTCCACCTTCTTGATGCTAGTAGGTGTGCACTAGTGTAGTAACATTATGATTAACAATATAAGGAAGAGTTCTTTGATAACATTTATCACATAAAATACACATGAAGATCAAATTAGTGACTTGATAAGGCTATAACACTTTGGAAAGTTCATCAAATAAGGTACATGAGATGATTTAATAGAATATTTATATCTATTAGTATCATGGACCTATCTTAGGTGAAGAAAAAAATCTTGTCAAAGAGTGTATATGGGATGGATTTCATCCTTTGAACCCAAGGACATCCTATGATAATGTTATACCTAGTATCCTTGTCTATGATGAAAATCAAGTAGTATTAATAATTTAGGATTTGGAATGATATGAATATCCACCTTGTTGATGGTAGTAGGTGTGCATAATTTGAATTAGTACCACAATGATCCTCAATATAAGGAAGATAGATTTGATCATTTTTGTCACAACAATTAGTACACGAAGATCAAACTAGTGACTTGATAAGGCTAGAAAATTTTGAAAATTTCCTTATTGATATCTATTAGTATCATGAACCTACTTAAGTGTATAAAAATAACCTCCTCAAATAATGTATGTGGGATAGATTTCATCCCTTGAACCCAAGGTCTTCCTATGATAATGCCATACCTAGTATCCATGTATATGATGAAAATATTTGTAGGAATGGTTTAGGATTTAGAATGGCTAGTGTACACCAAATTAGTACCATTTATAAGGATGAGGAATTTGATCATGTTTATCAAAGCAATTTGCACATGAAGATCAAATTAGTGACTTGATAAGGCTAGAAAATTTTGAAAAGTTCCTTATAGAAGGTACATGAGAGGATTTGATGGAATATTGATAACCATTATTGTCATGGACCTATACTAAGTGAAGGAAAAAAACTTGTCAAAGAGTGTATATGGGATATATTCCACCCTTTGAAGCCAAGGTCAAATCAACAATGATAAATGTATACCTTGTATTGAATTATCTATAGTAAAAATATTTGTAGGAATGTCATAGGATTAGGAATGAAATGGAGTTCAACATTCTTGATGGTAGTGGGTCTACACCAAATTATTACTATAATGATCATTAATATAAAGAAGAATTATTTGATCATATTTAGCACAATAATTTGCATGTATGAAGTTCAAACTAGCGACTTGATGAGGCTAGAAAAGTTTAAAATTTTCATTAAAGAAGGTGTATTAAAGGATTTAATGAATTATTTATATTTGTAGGCATCATGGACCTATCCTATGTGAAGAAAAAAAACCTCCTTATTATTTTTTCCAAATTTGAAAGAAAACATGATAAATCAACTGGTTTTGACACTACCAAATTTTAGTAATATGTTTCAAGTGGAATGTGATATAAGTAGGATGATGGTATGAGGTTTTTTAGCCAAAAGGGTAAGCTTGTGTTACTTATTTTATTGAAAATATAAAGTAATCTAAAAGGAAGTATTTTTTTTCTAACCAAGAATTTTATGCTATTGGTCAAGCACCAAAGAATTGGGGGCACGATTCTCTACCCATACATGGATCATCTTGCATTGTAATTTATTAACAACCAATATAAAAATTTATTAAAAATAACTTGAAGAGTGTTGCATTTATTTTAATCTATTAATTTTATTTAGTAAATAAATTGGTAAATCAAATAGGGTAGTCAATATGTTAATTATCTAAGTTATCTTTTAATGAATTAAATGGGAGAAAAACTAGTTGGGTTTGTCTCCATGAGAGAGTTGTATGCATTTGATTTAGATTTTTTAGAAACATGGGTAACTTGTGCAAGAATCATATTAATAAATTCAAAAATTCATGGCTAGAATATTTTATTCAAGGTTGTTGTCTATTGCTAAGATCCTATCAACTAAAGCTAGGCATTGCTACTTAAGGCTTATGTCAACCATAAGGAGGGATGCGATGTTTGTGGGTAAAGGTTAGTCACTTTAAATTATCCTAGCCCTATTCTTCAAGCATGAAAGTGGATTATTGCTTATTTCAAACCAATCATATAATATAGTGGGTAGGGGTTTTTAGAAAAATAGAAATGGGTATATGCAAATCAAACAAAAACTTACTCAAGAGTCAAAATAATTGTTGTATGTATGATGATAGTCATGGATCAATTTATCAACCTATTAACCTGTCATTACAAAAAGTTAACCATGTCATAATATTTCATTAGTAGGTCATGAATATTGAATGAGGACATTACATAGGCCTAACCCAAATATCTTTACTTGTCACATTATTGTAATCATTAGAAACATTAGCAATAACCTAAGATAGTAAGAGAAGGATTGCTATTTTAATTAGTAGTATCAACAACATAATGTGAGATTTATCTTGTTGTATCTTATGACGAGTCATTCCTAAATGTAGTAGGAGAAATCATAAGTGTCAAACACCAACACTATTATATAGGATAATGAAGAATGGATCATAATATTGCTATATCATTTAAAATAGGACGATTATTAGTTATGGAACTATCATATTGTCATCTAGTATCCAAAATATACTCACAAGTAAAAAATATCATATATTCATTTCAAGATTGTCATTATGGGGTCATAGCAACTACATCAACTTATATTTGGAAGAAATATTATATTTTTCAATTTGTTTTCTCTAAAGCCTCTCTTTTCCTCACTATTGATTATATTTTACTTTTAGAACAAATTAGTTTAGAATTAGATTAGGATTTCCAAACTTGCATATTAATATTTTAAGGATAATATTTCATGTTTACAAGCTATCTTAATGTTGGTTATGAGTTGAAATTCTACATTTTATAACATTAATTGTTAGGATCAATTTTCTAATATATTTCTAAATCTAAAATATTGATCATATATGTGAAAATTAACCCTTCAATATTGCAAATAATTCCAAATCCTTAGGCACTTGATTGGAATAATAAAATAAAAGGTCATTAATTTTTCTTACAAATTAATTTCCTTTTAAAAGAGGTGTCATTCATCTTGTATTTTACCTAAGTTTAGAATTGTGTTTGAAATAATTTATAAATCCCCATATGTATGTAAATCCATGCATATAATCCACACACCCTTATGAAAATCCTCCTAAACATCATGTCAAGTACAATAATAGTACTGGAATATAACATGCATTTGAACATATTAAATATACACACACATCCAAATACGTGATCAATAAACCTCGATGTTAATCTAAAAAAACATCATTGGTAATTGCAATAAAGAATGAAATTTTAAAATTGATAAAAAAAATAAGGAAAAAAATCTTTTGGTCTTACATCACTAAGATGAGGTGAGAGCTATTGAGGTGGAAATTACACATCCTAATCTCAAGAGGATGAGAGTAGGAATTTTTTGTAGGAGACTTATTTTTAGCTAGTCTGTAGAAAGAGAGGTTTCCTCAAGGAACTTACAACATGTTGAAATTAATGTAATATCTCAAGGAAGTTTACATCAAATTATTATATGATTGAATTTTTAGGAGTTGACATTTCCTTAAATTTTGATGAACTGATGATTTGTTCCATTACTATGAAGATTAAATAAGTGAAGAGAAATGAATAACTTCGATTTTTCTAACAAAAGAATGTGTACATTTATTTCCAAAGAGATAATACGATGAATTTGAGGTAGTGATAGATTCCTAATTGAGAAAAAAATATTAAGGGAAAAGAGCTAATATGGATGAGTGATAGATGACATAATATAGATGAGTGTATATGTGGTGGATGAGCATGGAGTATTAGGCTTATATTTTGTAAAATTTTCACAAGCCTTAACTCATGGTATATTTCTCTGACTTGGAACATATGATGTAGGAGCATTTGAGTCCATAAGAAAATCTTATGTTACCAAAATAAATAGGAATTTTTGTTTTTTAATTTCTTGCTTTAGTTTTTTGTGATTTTTGTTGGGTGGTTCTTATAAAGTTATTTTTTTAACTAATTCTATAATATGGATGCAAGGATTTTATATTATCAAGACCATTTTAATCTATAAGTTACAACATATTTCAAGTTGCTTCAATCCTAAACGAAGCTATTATAGATCAATATTTAGTTAAAATAGCTTGTTTCAATAAATATGATATGAAATCTATGTACAAAGCTACAAGGACTATATATTATGTTGTAGGAGCTATGTCTCATGTTGCAAGCCAACTAGGTGTGTGTTTATAAATGAATTACCTTGGTGATAGGGTACTATAAAGCCTAGTACAAATGTTTATGATATAAGTTATATGTGAAAAAAATGGATGACTCGATTATCATTGATTTATTCAATATAATCACTTATAAATATCACGATCTCTTACAAACCTTATCATTTTATTTTCTTTTTTGTTAACCTCCAATGATTGTCTTGCTAGTTAAAGGAATTTTTTATCTTATTCTAACCTTGAAGTCATTGGGTCAAGTTTTCACAAGTGCCTAAATTGATATGTGAAGATTTGCTATGGTCTAATACAAACACTTTTATATTCAAGTGTTAGCTGATTTGGAGGGTTGTGTTGTTTTGGCAAGCTAACATCATTTCTTGCTACAACTTTTCACATTCATATTGTGTGTGGCATTTAACCTAGTATTTTCTTGAATCAACTTTTCTTAGCTAGATATTTTCTTGCTATTTTCCTTTGGCAATGTGTGTGTTTGGTGTTCCTTCTTAATTGTTTGAAATCAAGGTGTGTGTTTCTTTGCTAAGGGTTGTGTACTAAGGAGATATTGGTTAGTGACATGACTTGCAAAAGAAAGAATAAGGGTTTTCTTATCCATGGAAGTTACTTGTAGGTTGTGGATTGACAACTTTAGTGTTGGATAAAAAGAAAGAATAGGATCAATGAAGGAGATGCATATAAAGTGATGTAAAAAAAGAATAGAGTAAGAGAATGAATAAGGACAAATAAAAGAAAACTAATAAAAGGGCCTAATCTATCTAAGAAGAAGGCTTTCTTGAAGGATAGGTTTTAAGTGATAAGCTATAGGCTACAAAAAAAATCTTATGGTCCTCAAAACACAATGTATTTCTATAAGAAAGTTGTATTCTATTATAGAGAGTTTATTTATAAAAAAAAAAAACATTTAATTTTTTCTTCCATATGAAATTTTGTATGTGCTAATCAAGTTTGGATTGTTAGATTATGTCATTTTTAGTAGATTCTCTAGTCTAGGTTATATTAGATCCTTCTACCACCTCTTATTATTGACCTTATTGCCTCAATGAGCTAATATTTTCTTTATAATGCAATAAGTCATATTTGAGACATCTCATAAAGATTTATATATTTTTAAAATATTATAAGTTTGTTAATAACTAAGTCAACTTTGATGATTTAAACATAATTTTTTT
This sequence comes from Sequoia sempervirens, assembly GCA_007258455.2. Taxonomy (NCBI): domain Eukaryota; kingdom Viridiplantae; phylum Streptophyta; class Pinopsida; order Cupressales; family Cupressaceae; genus Sequoia; species Sequoia sempervirens. The sequence goes on along the minus strand of VDFB02381619.1, from coordinate 38,611 downwards.
TGAAGATAAACTCTCCAACAATTTTATATTAAAATACAAATTAATTACAACTCTAAAATATGATGGACAAATAAAATATCTTAATCAACTTATTTTAACATACTTAAAATTTAATATTATTTTAAAAATTTCAAATAATATAACGAAAATTCATTCATTCATTTTTTATGAAGTGACAAAACTTCATGTTCATAATTTACAAAAATGTAAATAGAGAAAGGGAGAATTTTAATAAAAAAATTCATTGGAAAACACAAATTATTATTTTAGTGGACAAAGACATGAGAAATATTAGGTAGCATATACTCCGCTGAAACAGAAAAAATAAACTCATACTTAGACCTCTTACTCATTCATGGCGGGAAAGCATTACGAAGTGGGTTTCAATAGAATGCTACAGTACAGAGGGATAGTTGACCCTGATCTGCCCTCGACTACCCGTGAGGAGACTGATGTTTCTCAGCTTAATCATTGACTCCACAAATTGCTTCAGAAACACCTCCTGTTCTGCACATAATTTCATCGTCTCCATTGTTTTTTCTCGCCACTTACTAAACAACCCCTCGTCAGAATTCAGAAGCCCTCTGTTGTTCATCAATGGCTTGAAATAGTAGTTGTCGAATTCGATAGGAGTGACTGCATCCAACCGCGATAGATTATTATCTCCTCCTGATTGCGAACACACTGATTTCAACTTAGCATAATAACTGTTCTCCAAGGTGAAGTCGGGCTGCTCATTTCCGCTCTGAGACCATATTGACACAGGCGAGGAGTACGCTGGCAAATAAAACGAATCAGGATGAAAATCTGTTTGTTGCGCTGCATCGTGAGGACGCCCATGTCTTCTACTTGCTGCAGAAACCATTTGCATATAGCAAGAAAGGCCAGGAAAATACCTCAGCGACGAGGTAAGATGAGAGTCCTCTTTTCCATTCGGTTTGTTTTATGCAATCCAACGCGCGGGAATAGCGTTCAAATTCAAATGTTAACGGCGATTATTTTTTGAACGGAAGCGGATGGGAATGGACGTTAGTAAAAAGAATGGGCCCACATCCACCTAAGCGGTCAAAGCTTAGTGTGTGATGTTTAAGCCCAGCCCTCCGCCAGTTCTACAGAGACTGTAATATCTACGGTACTGTAGACTTCATCTCGGGCAACGCAGCTGCCATTTTGCAGAATTGCAATATTGTTGTGAGAACACCGATGGCCAATCAGACCAACACCATTACAGCTCAGGGCAGAAGTGATCCCTTCCAGAACACTGGAATTTCAATTCAAAACTGCACCATTGTGGCCTCCAGAGATCTCGCTCCAGTCAGATCCTCCTTCCCGACATATCTCGGAAGGTCATGTAAATTTTTCTCGCGGACGGTCATCATTCAGAGCTTCTTGGGCGACGTAATCCAACCCGCCGGCTGGCTGGAGTGGTGGCAAGATTTTGGTCAGGAAAGTGTGACTGTATTATGGAGAATATATGAACACCGGACCCGACTCAAAGGTGGACGGGCGAGTAAGGTGGGGCGGTTATAGAGTTATCAAAACAATGGAGGCCAGTTTTTTCATAGTTGATAACTTCATTTCTGGATCTGCTTGGTTGCCCTCCAGTGGAATTCCTTTCCATCGAGACTTGATCACATGGGCCTGAAATTCTAGTGTCTGGGTGGGTAATCTTATTAGCTGTTTATGGAATCCCACCCGCCGCCTTTCTTTATTGCAAGTCTTGCATGCTGTACACTATTTATTCTTTTGTTCATTCCTCAGTCCAACCATCACTGTCCTTTTGTTTTCCTCTTCCCATGCCCTCTTCACTTGCCAGAGGATGGAAAATCAATGTAACCAAGTTTTGCTGTTAATCAATAAAACAGAGTGACCTCCTTTCCTTAGTGGATGTAGCCATTTAATGGTGAACCACGGTAAATAACTGTGTCAATTTCTTGCAATTGTTATTGCTGTTCTGTTTTTATTTTCTGTTGTTCTTGTTGCACGGTTAACTCAACACTCATTTCTTTCGAAACAATACATAAGCTGGCAGTTCCATTAATGGTTTAGGTTGTTTCTATAATATTATTTTTCACTGTATATTGACTGATTCAGTCATATTTTTAGGATGTCCAATCGTTTAATCATTTATCTGACAGACATTATTTGTGTATATGTATACAATATACTCCATGTTGAGGGCGTACATCATGGACAAAGAGTGTTAAAATATGACTCTGTAAACTGGTTTGAAATGGATAAATTTTGCAGAGTTATGTATGTGACGTATGTTGTTCATGGTTGGATTTGTGCCTGACGAGTTTGAGGGCATCGTCCACACACCCGTGCATGGCACACCCAAAAATCATGGCATTCCATGAAACCAGCTCTCGTTTATGAATTTTGTTGAATACTTTGAACCCTCCATCTGAACTCCCACATTTGGCATACATGTCCACAGGAGCACTTTCTACACAGGAAATCCACTCTGAATTATGTCTTGATGAACTTACTTGCCTTGATTAAGAGCTGCTAAGTTGGCACAAGCAGGGAGAAGAGAGGCAAAGATCGCAGGATTAGCCATAAGTCCTGTTATTTGGAACATCTCAATAAACCCATGCTACACATATCCCCCAATAATTGCACTCCATGAAACCGACATTTGCCGAAATAGCCCAAGAGCTTCATCTACATTTCCATTGTGCAGACATCCCCCAATTAAGGCATTCCATTTCCTTGAGGCATTTTGTCAAACACAAGGTGCGCATTCTCCATACTTGCAATACATGTCGAGAGGAGCACTACCCACAAACACAAACCCACATCTGAGAAGCTGCTTTCTGTATTGCAGGAATCCCAAGTTTGCACAGTAGCCAAGGTAAACTCCTTGGGTTGCACTTCCTCTAGTTGCATTCTGTCTCAAAGCATCCTTACTCATCAGAGCCAAATATTATGGCTGTCCGCATTTTCTCAAACACCTGACGTGCATCATCCAAAGAATTCCATTTGGCGTATAAGGATAAAAGAAGCCATAGGCTTAAAACCTGTTAGAATAATGTTAGAATGGCGCAGTTTGGTTTTCTGTGCTTTCTCAAGTGATAACAATAGGTTGAGATTCATGCTTTGGTAGGGGTGGATTATTCTTATTTTCTTATAAATTTTGCTATGCAATTTACTAGATAACACAATTTATAAATATTATCATAATTTTGAAATATGTTGGTGAAGCTATAAGCTCATCAAAAACCACATGATGACAAATACACAAATATATGAAATTCTATTAATAGGCAAACTAATGAAATTCCAATATATCTATTAAAATTTGCAATCAAAATAATATAATTTTGATGGTGTCTCATGAACATACAAAAAACCCATCGCTGAAATCTTATAATCAAATGTAAACTCAATGCAGTTGTAACTATAAAATATATTTGTATGAAACACTTATGAACCTCTTTTTCGATTACGGGTATAAGATTAAATGTATTAAAAAAAATGTAAGAAAAAAACCCTTTCCCTAAAATTAATCTAAAACAATTAAATATCAATAAACACAAGTAATATATAGACTTATCTAGATTAAAAATTGGCTATAGGGTATGATAAATCATAATAATTACAAATATATGTTTTTTGGAAAGAATATGATGGATAATGATACTTGGCTCTAAAAATGATGAAGAATATCTAGGTGTTGATTCTAATGATTTGATGTGGAAATGCTTGTAATGTGGGCGTGCTTAATGTCTAGAATCTCAAAATGGATTGTCTCTATTTCTAGAATCCATAAATTTGGATTATTTTTTCAAGTATAAATATGTGATGTGATGTGAGGATTCAATCTTGTTGATTGTGTAGTTTTGGTTTATAGTTTACCCAATTCTCATAGTCATGCTAGTTATCAAGGATTGAGAATATTTAGAAATAACTTAAGGAGGCTATTGGACTGCTACAAGATATGTTCTCTTAGGTATGATCATGTTGAAAATTAATAGATAATAAATAGCTAAATCTTAAAGATTAAATCTACACATGTGAAATTGATTCTATATTGAAAAAAGTGGCTTAGAATATGAAATAAATAATTTTTTTTTATAAACAAATTTTGAATCATAAAAGATGTACTAAATATTAAGCATATATAAATAATATAATAATATGTAAAAATTAATGTAAAATAAAAATAGGTGAAACACCATACAAAAGACCAATCTCATAGAAAATAAATGTTCATTTAAAAGCAGTTAATAATCTTTTTCTCATCCTAAAGCTTTGCACAATTTTGAGCCATATAAATACTTGTTCATTTAAAAGGAGTTACACATTCGTATTCAAAGTGCTCTTAGTAATTTTCGATCATAGTGAGAATCTTCTTTGGAGGACAACGAACGCGAGCATGGATGTAATCCAAGAAGCCTACAACAAGGCTATGGAAGTTACTTTAAAATATTTCAATTGTTTAAACATTCTTGGATTTTGATTTTGCTTGTTTCTAATTTTTTTTAGGAAAATCTATCTAGACTATATGATTGTTCATTTTATACAATAATAATGTAATATTTTCAAGAGAAGTTAATTCAACATCTAATTTATTTAAGATCATCTTATTGTAAGTCATTTTTTGTTTCATATAATTTACATTTTTATTATGATAAATGAGAATTTATTATGAATAAGAGACACTAATATGAACAAACACTTTGATTTTTAAAGGATATCTTACTTGATTTTATTTGTGTTTTGTTAGATTTATTATTAGAAACATAGAGAACATGTAAAATAGTTTGTAGCAATCCAAGTTCCAATTACCTTCCAAAGAGCAATTCTTCTACTCAAACAACATTAGCTTAAAAATAAATTTACTGACATTATTCTACTCAGCTAACACTAACTTAATATTAAATTTACTAACCAAAACATGTTTCTAATAATAACATATCTCCTAGGTTAGAGGTATCATAATTGACTAATTATCATCAAAGCAAAGTAAGTTTAGAGTACATTTTGTATAAAACTTGTCTCTAAATTCTTGATACATGCAATTAGGAGTAGGGACCTGAGTGCATGACAATCTTCTCCTAGGAGAGATACTGCATGCTACTGCACAAGTATAGAATGATATGATCCATCTATTGATTTTCAATTTTAGGTGTATTATGGAAGGTACATTGTTGAAGGCATGTGTATTTGAGAAAATTGTAGTTGCTAGAACACATGGATTACCTCTAGCAACATGTAATGAGACTCTTTCTATAAAATGATAGAATACACAAGGATTAGGAAAGTGGAAGCAATATAATCTATATGATCAGAGGTATATATTAGGGAGTGTTGGAGATTCATGTATCATATTAGGGTAATAAATATTGATGGTATGAGGTGCGAGGATAAATTAGAGATGAGGAAAATTTAGTGATCTACATTGTTTGCAAAATATAATGATTCTAGCTATTATATGGTTTTTAAATAAGAGTAGTTGTTACTATAGTTTGGAGGTGAGTAGATACTGCCACCTACATGTTTGACATGGTAATAGAGTATGGTATGGGTACCACATGAGGGGTAGATATTGCAACATTAATTTAATTCCATGGTACTAGTAGATGAGGAGGAGGAGGAGGAGGAAATAGTTGAGAGAGGAGTAGATGATGTAAACCATTGATGAAGTTTTTAACTATGATACATCTCACACCTTTGGATATGAAAAGAGGAGGAGGTGATCTCCTAATTGACATAGAAAAGGATTTTCATTGGGGAGAGATCGAAAGGATGTGAAGAGATATTTGGAGGAGAGGTTTTAGAGGATCTTATGAAGATAGCCCTCTTAAGAGAAGATGGAAATGAAAGGTGTGCCATCATACCCACAAAATATGCCCCCATAGTATGAGGAAAGTACCATAGTTGTACAAATACCACTACAATAGACTAGACATAACCATGAACAAATTTCTCTACTTAACATAGATCCCAAGAAAAAAATACCAAAATTACAGTTAAAGTCCCAACTCCTCTTCTTGATCTAAAATTGAAAAAATCCATCAAATTTTGAATAGACTTTACCTTCTATCCCTTTTTCTCTTCTTATTTAGTTTATATGAATATCCTATTCTAAAGTCCTTTATATTATAATCTAAAAATATATATTAAATATTCCATTATATTTTGATTTACAATCTAAGGGAAATAAAATCTTAACTAAAATTTTTGGTGTAAATTGAACCCTGATTGGAGGGTTGCATGTTTAATTCACATTAGGTTCAGCAAAATATAAAATAAAATAGTATTATGCTTCAACTTGTAGACATGCAAAATTGCCTAATTCATATCACACATCATTAATATTGCATTTTCATCATATTCATCCTCAATTAGTGCATTTGCATCATTTTCATCATTTGTATTACTAATCCCCATTTTAACATTGTTTTCTATCATTTTCACATGTTAGAGTGAATGGTTTTACCATTCACATTTTCTTAAGTTAACATAGGGGTAGTTTTGCATTTAATAATTTATAACTGTATTTTAATATTTTTTGTATGTTGGTTACCTTCCTTCTCTTATTGACCTTCTTGTGCCTTTTTGAGGCATGTCCTGTACATTGTTTACACATCTCAATTCATTTTTTTTCACTCCTAGTGAAATAACTTCTCTTGTTGCTTCTCTCGTTCGTGAAGGTTTCTTTTGGTGTGTAGTTGCACCTGGGTGCTTGCATCTAACATGGTATCAAGGCCTGTCTTCTGCAACCACCTTCCATGCTAATATTTTTTGCCAGGCATGACTGCAGGCATGTGTATTTCCTCTAGTGGAAGCCGTGAAAATTGTCTGTTTATTTCTCTATTGCAAGCTTTTGTTGTTGGCTACAATAAGGGAGTAGAGGCATTTTTCTTCATTCTAATATGGAAGGATGATTTAATCCTACAGAGAGGTGTGATTTTATGCTGAAGACTGGTGGCATTAAGCTTTTTTCTCCCTGTCCAAAGCAGGCTGCGTTTTCGGTGGGACAAAGGCTACATTCTTTTTTGTTGGCCATTTATTGTTTGAAGGCCTGATCCTTTGTTGTTTGGAGGTGTGATTTGGAGGCCCTGTTGGATGTCTTCCTAGACCTACGCAGTGCAGATTGGAGGCTTAATTGGAGGGGTCATTTTTCCTATGAATCATTGATTGGAGGCAACCTTAGTTTGTAGTCACCAATGTTTGTACATTGAGAGAAGATTGATATTGTCACCTTTTGTGCTCCAGAGAATTTTTTTAGAAGCGTTGGTGGGGGAGAATGATCAGTCATTTTCCACTCTAATGAAACTTGAGCTTTACAAAGACAAGTATAGTGAAGAGAAGGTGTTTTGAAAATTTAATCCGCCTTTCTAAAAAAGCAGGCATAATTTATAAGCACTGTTTTGTTTGAGACACTGCTGGTTGTCTGGATTCTTTCACTTTTGCTCAGCATTTTTTCCTAAGGTTTCCCCTGAAATATTATTTAGGGTTTCCTTCTTTTGTTGTGCGTGAAAAATTTCACTTTGTTTTAACTTGGCTAGAAAACATAATCTCACATTGGTGAGAAATACATCAAAACCAGTCTTTTTATACACCTACGCTCTATCTATTGAATGGGCTAAAGGCTCGCTGAGGTATTGTTATCTCTTGTCAGATCGTGGAGAGGTTCTACTTGTGTGGGAAGGTTTCTTCTTACATGGAGAGGTTGGTGATGGTTTGTGGTGATTTTGTTGCATGGTGTGAAAGAGGTACTCCTTTTTTTTGAAATTTTTTTCCATTAATTGCAAGTGCTTTAGCCAAAAAAATTTCCATCTATTGCTAGTTTCTTGTTTCAATTTGGATTTTTTTTGGAATTTTTTTTTTTGGGAGATTGCACATTACTGGTTTTAACCATTTTGGTGGGTATAAGTAGCATATTTGTCTTTTTGTGTTCATTTGCACACTATGTTAGAATCAAAGATTGAACAACTTACTCAGCACAACTATCACACATGGAAGCTTAAGATGACACAATTTTCGCAATCTCAGGGTCTTTGGAAAATGTTTGATGCCAAAAAACTCAAGTTCACTAAGGATTTTTAGAATTTTTTCCATCACAAAAAAATGGTTGAGGCAAGAGTACTTATAGGCCTCCATGTTTTTGATAATTTTTTATTTCATATTGCGGAGTGTACAATAGCCAGAGAGATGTGGGATAAGCTTGTTGAGTTTTGTGGAAAGGTCAATCAGTTCAGGATCTTGCAGCTTGAAGTCGATCTCACTTCTCTCTCTCAAAATGCCTTTCCCACTAGATTCAGGTTTTCCTTGCACAACTCAAGTTGATTCTACTACAATTGAAAGGATGTGGTCATGAAAAGATAGATAAAGAGTGTATCTTCTTGATCCTATCTAAGCTACGTGGTGCATTTCAAGTATTTTCTTCCACCTTCTATACTACCATGGATGCTATGGAATATTCTTATCAAATGCCTTCTTTAGAGGTATTTTGTGATCGATTGGCTTAGGAGCAAGCCAAGTTCATCTGAATGGATGCTCTTCTTAGGAGTCATGCCTTGATGGCTCAATCTTCCAAGGGAAAGGGTAAGAATAAGAAGAAGCCTAAGAAAGATTATCCTCAAGGTGGTGAGCATCCCTCCAAGATAAGGAGAAGAATGATAAAAATACTACACCTCCTTCTTCTTCTAACTCAGGAGAATCATCTTCCAAGTCTAAGAAGAAGAAGGAAAATTGTTCCTTTTGTGGAAAGTCAGGGCATAATGATGCACATTGCTTTGCAAGGTTCGCAACATTGGAGGAATCTATGAAGAAGCACAAAATCGCCATGCCAAAGTATTCTTCCTTGGGAAAAGGCCAATCCCTTGCAACAAGAGGTTTGTCCTCTACCCATGATAGTTGGATTCTTGATTCAGGTGCCTCACATCACATGACTCATGATGCAGATATTATTGATTCTCTCTTCGATAGTCATACTACTCACATTGTAGTTGGAGACTCTTCTTAGATTCCTATTTAGGGACAAGATTAGTTCAAGTGTAGGATGGTTGTATTGATGATGTTCTTGTTCCTAATATTTAATAGAATTTTCTCTCCATTTATCAAATTTGTCAGCATGGTGATGGAAGGCTTATTGGGTTCTCTCCTAGTGATGTGACTATTCAAGAGTTGGAGAATCTTGAGAAGGTTGTTGCTACTAGAGTAGTTGATCACAAATATTGCATGTACAAGTTTAATTGATTTGAGCCTTCATCAGGATCATCCTTTATTGCTCATGCAAATTCTATAAGTTGTGGCATGAGTAGTTTGGGAACCTAAATTATAGATATCTCCAAGAGATGAGCACACAAAACTTGGTGATTGGTCTACCTTAGATCTCTTGTTCTGATGGGGTTTTCCCAAGTTGTGTACTTGGGAAACATCATCAAGATCCATTTCCAAAAGGTATGGCTACACTTGCTTCGACACCACTTGAGTTGGTGCATAGTGATCTTATGTCATTTCCCACTCCTTCATTTCTGAGGGCCAAGTATGTGCTCACCTTCATTGATGACTTCTCCCGCTGCACTTAGGTGTACTTTTTGACGTACAAGGATGAGGTTCTTCATTTCCTCATGACCTTCCTTGCATTCGTGGAGAAGCAGTCAGGAAATTTCCTTCAGAAGATTCACACAGATAATGGGGGGAGTATGTCAATCAGATGTTTCGGGACTTCTATACTGAGCTCAAGGTGTTCTTCTTCAGCACACAATGCTATCACTCCTTAGAATAATGGTGTGTCCAAGTGGAAGAAAAAAACCTTATGGGAGATGGCCAATTGTATGATCGAGTATAGGTCCATGGCTCCAGCTTTTTGGGAAAATGCTATCAATTGTGCCAATTACATTTAGAACCGTATTCCTCACAAGGTAGTGCGGAATATGACTCGTGATGAGGCTTGGTCTCATGTCAATCCTAAGGTCTCATACTTTAGAGTATTTAGTAGTGATGCATGGAAATTCATTCCAGCAAATGGAGAAGAAGATTGAGCAATTCATCTTCGTTGGCTATTGTGAGGATGTGAAGGGTCATCGTTTGTTTGATCTCGTCACTCGAGAGGAACATTTTCATCATGATATTCATTTTGATGAGCTTTTCATTTTGAAAGATTCTCCATTAGAGGCCTCTACCTCCCTTCTTCCCAGTTCTTCTACAGTGGATGTTTTGTTTCCTGTTGTTGATGATGATGTTGTTGATGCTCCTGATGATGGTATTGATACTGTTGATGATTGGAAGTCTACTTCTGGCTTTGTCTTTTTTCTTGGTTTTGTTCTAATTGCATGGTCTTGCAAGATGCAAACTGCTATTGCATTATCATCAACTAAGGCTAAGTTTTGAGGCACTATTTTGGCTAGTTAGGAGGTTTTATGGCTTCGACAGTTGATGGTTGAGTTTGGTTTTCCTATTGGTCATCCCACTAATCTTTGGTGTGCTAATAAAAGTGCCACACATATTTCTCGCAAGCAATTGGAGCATCAGCACATGATGCATATTGAGATCCACATGCACTTCACTAGGCAACTCATTCAGGAGGGTGTTATGAGTTTGGAGTATTTGCCTATGGAGCAACAGGTTGTAGACATCTTCACTAAACCTTTGGCATCTCCTCGCTATCTTTTGTTTTCATCGATGTTAGGGGTGAAGGAGGTTGTCCTTAGGGGTTTTTTATGATTCCTCCTTCATATTCTTTGGTTGTGAGAGATTTATCTTTTGCATTGTAGTTGTGCATGGGTACCTAACATGGCCTTATTGCCAGGAACCATTTTGCATTTTTAGTTTCCCTAAGTTGCACTTAAGGGGGAGTTTTAGAGTGAATGGTTTTACCGTTCATATTTTCTTAAGTTAACTTAGGGTTAGTTTTGCATTTAATAATTTATAACTGTATTTTAATTTATTTTTGTATGTCAGTTACCTACCTTCTCATGCCTTTTTAAGGAATGTTGTGTACATTATTTTATGCATCTCAATTCATTTGTTTTCACTCCTGGTGAAATAGCTTCTCGTGTTGCTTCTCTCATTTGTGAAGGTTTCTTTTGGTTTGTAGTTGCTCCTGGGTGCTTTTCTCTAACATCACCTATTTCCTCTATTAATTAAGTAATATTGAATTATTTAATTAATTCATCATTTTTCATTAATTTTCTTCTTATCTCCCTTAATTGAATAATTTTAATTATTTAATTAGTCATTAATTTAATTTTCCTCTAATGTCCCATTATTAAATAATTTGAATTATTTAATTATCTAATTCCCATCCCACTCATTTGCAATATTTCTTTTTAATAAAGAATATCCTAATCCTCCATAATTAAATAACCTTGAATTATTTAATTGTCCTAATTTCCCTCTCAAAGGTATATTCCCATGAAATATTTTTTTCAAAATATCCTTAAATATCTAAATCCTCTCATTCATCCTCACCCCTTCATTTCTTAATCTAATCTTCACCCTTCATTTCAAAATATCTTAAACCAATTTCCTTAAATTGTGGAGATATATTGAGTTCGAATTGATCTTGATCCCTCATCTTCCTTGATTCACTCTCCTTCATGGATCTTAAGACCTAATCTCATCCATTGATCATAATCTTGGAAATCTATAAAACATCCTTCATTCCTTCATCATCAACACCTACAAACTTTGAATTCTTGAGCACATTCATATATGTTTGAGCATTTGAGAAATTATCATGCATCTAGGTCATCATTTCATTCTTTTGTTATCATGGGAGCTTCTTGATTGAGCAATCCAACATACCATCACCACTAAAATGAAATAAAAGGTTTGCACTTGGTTTGTTTTCATTTTTTTATTTGATTTGTCATTACTATATGTCGATGATAACCATGTATGCATTCAAGTTCATTTTTCAGTGGGATTTGATCATTTCTTGACTTGGGTATTGTGAATTTTAACCCTTTTTTTTATAATTCATGTTTTATTTCCATTTTCCACTAGTTCTCCACTTCACATTTTGGCATGCCCGATAGGAACCACATCCCTGATCTAATGAATTTTTGTGAGTTTTTCATGATTTACAAGTTTTTGGTGTGATTGTGTTTTACAGACTCACGATCAACGATGAATGACCGCCTTTGTCAACTGTGAACAACCACCTTTACTAATTTGGTTGCTTCCAATTTCTAACTATGCAAGGTTTTCTAATCATTCTTTTTTGCATGTCCAAGTTTTTCTACATTTGCTACAGTAACAAAGCCTCGTTTGTAAATCTTTTTGCATTTCTCATTTGTGAATGACTACATATGCGGAATCTACCGTCTTTGTTGAGATAAATAGAACTACCTCTCCTAGTACTGCAACATTTGAATATTGTTTTGGGAATTTTTTTATAGTAACTTTTTTATTTTGTATTTTCTTCTAACCCTAACCTTTTTGTTGTTTGTTGTTGTATGCCTTTTTATCTAACATATTTTTGCAACATTCATTTAGGTGAAGACAAATAATATTAAAACTACTAATGCATTTTTTCTTGTAGGGTCTTGATAAGTCCAAGACAAACTCATTTGAAAAAAAAAAATGCATCTTTCTTGCAGGTTCTTTATCAAAGCTTTTATCATTTGAACTTATATTCTTTATTGATTGGTAGAATAAATCACATTTGACTTGGTGTTCTAAAATCGATTTGTTTGACGTGATTGATAGACTAGAAAGTACATACTCTCTCCCTTTGCACTTCATGCAATCTTGGGTGAAGAGAAATACTTCTAGTTTACACTTTTCTTTTCTCTTTAAGTGAAGTCGTGTTGTCTATGTATCCTCTCCCCTTGTGCTATGTGTGAATCCTAGGTGATGATAAATAGCAACACACAAGCCTTCCCTTATTGTTAAGAGGCCTACCTTGGGACTTCATCACCTAAGGGTTCAACCTGAAGCTCATTTTCTAGCAAGCTATAAAAATTGGATGAAAGTGAAAGTTATAGTTTGATCTGCGTATGTAATTGCTAGGAATTCCTTAGCAGTCCTGGGTGATACCAGATGTGGGATTAGAGACTTTGGTTTGGAGATTATGTAGTTGGTATTGTTCATGGAGTTCTAACTACTACAAACCAATTGTACTAGAAGCCTAAGACCTATCAAATGTCTCTCTATAGTGGTGTATCATGATAGCATCGTCACGAGAAGTTACTTACCATTTTTGATCCTTGATTAAGGTGATAAGGTGTCTTGTTTAGACCTAGTCCTTTCAAGGAGAGGGGTATTAAGGTGGTACATGACCTTGGCATACCCTACTTACCCATTCCTTTTATTTAGATTAACACACAAGTATGGTAAGACTACTATAGTTAGACAACTTTTAATACTATTCAGGTTGTGCTTATTGTGTTCTATTGATCTACTGGTAGTGAGCTTTGTGGAAGAAAGCTTATGAAATATCCCCCTTACCATTCGAGTTAGTCCTAATTATTTATGTCTGTTGTTCATATCACTTGCTTTGAACATATAAATTCAGACTTTGACCAAACTTTGTGAAACTTTCAAGAAACATAGAAATAATAATAGAAAATTGTACTTGGTTGTCACAAACTTCTGCCATTGAATAAATTACCATGTTTGCTTTAGTACATTACTACATTTGTACAAACAATCACTTTTTCTATCTGTATATTTTTGTTGTTGCTTACTTTACCACATCTACATTCATTGTACTATGTTAGAACTTTTCTTGCACAGAGATGCCTTTGCCTAAATTGGTGTGTTTTTCTATTATTAGTTTATTGCTATTGCACAAGCTATCATGTATATTTGTTGCATATTATCGTTGTTACATGTTCTGTCGCATCTACATTTGCTTTACTATCAAAAAATATTTCTACATAATGTCGCTATTGTTCAAACTATTGTGTTTTCCTATTATCATATTATTGCTATTGCCCAAATTGTTGTGTCTACTCTCTACATCTTGCTGCTTTTACCTGCATTATTGCATCTATCTAGGGGCAGCATGATGTGTTTTCCTAAACTACTACATTTTTTTGAAATATTTAACCTTCTTAGACCTAAAATTTCTCTGATCTAAAAACTGTCATAAATTTATCAAGTTGGAACTATAAATGTCTGTCATAACAGTCCTGAATAGTCCTTTACATACTCAAACATCACAACTATCCTTTCAACTTGGTTTTCTTAGGAAATGTCAACATAGTCTTTTGCATAAACATCAAACATCTTTAAAACATCAATAATATCAATCAACATCAATCTTTGAGATCATCCTTAACATCCTTTAGGATAAACATAAAATATCCTTGGAAATCAACATATCAAACATCAAATCTATCAATTTGTTCATATCTTTTGATCTCATTTACCTATATGTTGTGAGCTTTTTAACTTAGTGAAACTATCCTTCTCCTAGGTTTACAAATCACCATCATCTCTCTTTTCATGTACTCATGAGTCTAGTCCAAATAAAGACATCAACCAATCTTTCATTAACATCTTGAGATCTAGTAAAATCAAATTAACTTTGTCATCCTTTTGTCTAAAGGATTGACCATCAAGTTCCATCATCTTTGAACATCAAAATCCAAATATAATTTGTTATCCTTTTGTCCAAAATTTAACCATCCAAATCTCATATCAACTTTTAACATCACCATTTTATCCAAAAGACTTATCAACACATCCTTTGAAATTCAATTTTGAAATCAAAATTAAAAAAAAAACATCACACATACCTATCTTCTAGATATTTCCATCCTTTATTTTTATGGGGAATTTTATGACAACAACAAGATCACAACATAGGAAGAAAATGGCATCCAATACTAGTATTACTAATGTTCCAAACACCAAAAATGTTCACAAAACAAACATTGGCACTACAATTGAAATGCCATGGGGGTACTCTACTCCACAAAAATCAATCATAAATCCTCAATCACAAAATGCTAATCCTCCACCACAACCAAATGTTACATCAAGACTACACCAATCAACATAGGAATCAACCCACTAGAGGACAAGATGGATATATAGAAGAGGATTCCAATGAAGAACTTATCAAAGAAATGATATTAGAAATGACTCAAAACCCCAAAATTTTAAAGGTCATGAAAAAATTTCTTAGTTTTGATCCAAACACTTACTTCTATAGGCTTTCCCAACATGGTGCTAAACTACCCATTGATTATAATGTTGAAAATCTTAAGGATCCAACCCTTATTTGTAGAGATGAGGATATAGTGGTTAGATAAGTCTTTAAACCTACCATACAACCAAAAGTTACAAGATTCTTTGCACAAACAAGTGATCCTTCTCAAGCAAGACCACTTGACAATCCATCATGTAGACAACAATCTCAAATGGAACAAGCAATGACATCCCAACAAAATCAACCCAAACCCAATCTCTTGGGAACACAAAACCTTCCAAAATAATCCACCAATCCTTTTACAACTCCACTTGTAACTCATAATTCTTAACCTAGTACATGGAGAACACATGTATTAATGAACTTATATGCATCCTCTTGGTCACATAATGCGCCTCAACAAGGTCAAATCTTCCTCCTAAACCATAAAATCTTCCATTACATGCTAACATACCACCACAACAACAAAATATGGCTCCACCCACCTATACCATTCTTAATCTAAACAATCCACCTCTTCAACCACAACAATCTAATCCACCTATACAATCACAACAACAACTAATCTATCTATAGACATGCAAATAATCCTAATCAACATTATGCATCTAAATCTAACTAATTAACATCAAATTATTCTTTTAATCAAATAAAACAAATCATTTAAATCAAATGTCAAATCCCCTAAATTCTTCCAAGTTAATTAATTCTGGATTAATTAAACCCTAATCATCATTACCCATCCTCTAGCTTTTGACTCAACCTGGGTCAAACCTAAACTACTGACTAACCCACCGACTTGCACATGAAAATCAATTCTTTAAATTAACTAATTATCTCATTTTCCCTCACAAAGGCATATTCTAGTGGAATATTCCTTCATTAACTCCATTTATTTGAATTTCTTGCCCAAACAATTTCCCTCCAAAACATTTCAACCATATTCATTTAATTCCTCTTACACATGCATTAATCTCTCTTACACCTCTCAAATCCTCAACCACATGCATTAACTATGCACATTCTCCAAAATGTGCTCCAACTTCACCCATTGGATTTGTGACAAGTGTCACAATCTTATTGAATCTCCTTTAGTCCCACATTCCTCCCATCTTTCCATTCTCCAACCCTTCAATTTATAGATATAAGCCATAATCATCCACAATCTTAGCATTCTCGCTATAGGCACTTTCATCTCCATCACTTGCATCTTTGCATCTTCATCAAATTTTTTCCATCACATCAAGAATCTTATCAAAAGGGGTTGGGAAAGGGTTACTTTCCACATCAAAGTAGCACCAATCCCCCTATGGGATGATGGTTTGAGTAGTTTAGGAATAGATTTCATGTTCATCTTGCTTGTAGTTTCATGTTAGTTTATAATTTTGTCATTTCCTTTACATTGCTCAACAATTTCATGGGGAAGGCTTTTATTTCTTTTGTTCAATATTGACTAATTTAACTTATATAGTTCAATCTTTGATCAATGTAGATTTTAGTCTTCACATTTTGGCACCACCGTGGGGCTCATAGATTTTTCTTCACATTTGTCGTGTATTGGCTTACTTCTAACTATTTATTAAAATAACTTTTACGAAAGTTTCTAAAGCCCCTCATTTTGATTGATTTCATTTTAATATCCATAAATTGATGTGTAGTTTCTCCATTCATTTACTCTTGGTTAGAAGAACCAGTACTTGAGAAAGGAGACTATATTTAGAGAGAGGTAAGGAAGAGTAGGATTTTTGTGAGGCAAGACCTCCATTGCATTGATCTTATTTCATGTCTCTGTTACTTTCATTAGAAAACACTTGAAATAGATCTGAATATATGAATCTTTTACAACTAAAAGATATCTTCCTTTTAATCGTCCATTCTACAATACATGTAATACATTTAATAACTACATATTTAGCTCGAGTTTATATTGGATTTCATGGATTTTCTTGGACATATTTGATTCCAAAGGGAGCTTCTTCATTACACAATACCACCCAAGGTACCGTGAATAATAGGAATGAAAAATACCACCCAAGTTATCGTGCTTTGTCTATGCTCCTATCATTACTATTGTTGTTTCTATCTCATTAATGTTGTTTTAGATACGTTTCCATCCTAGTCAGCTCTGTTTCATATACATATTGGAATAGCTAAGCACTTATTACATTCTTGTTGGCACACATTTAATAGTTTTAATGGTTTTATAGCTTAATACATTCTTGTAGGTTGGCGCACATTTCCCCTTTCAACTTACCAAAAATGCAAGGTAAGAACTTGTCAGCTCTACAACTCTTGTTTCAATGGAACAGTGAAGCCTTCATTAGCTAATCTCTCACCATAGGAAAATCGTGATGTTAATTAGAGGGAAAATTTTGGTAGCCATGTCAAGTGTAACGTTCTTTGTCACACAGTAACATGCTTTGTCTAAGTTCTCTCATTAATATTGTTGTATCTATCTCATTAAGTAATTCATATTACTTACATCATTCAACATTATTCAATCTGCCTCATGAAGGCACCACACACTTGCTCGAAGATAAGAATATAAAAAATTAATACTTGAAAGTTTATAAAAAACTAGCGTTTGAGAGAAAGATTTGAAAAATGAAAATGTACTTGAGATTTATATAGAGGCAATAAAGATGTACATCATCCACTTTATTCATTAAAGACCCAAAATGTTTGAATCTTTCAAATTGAATGAATGCGTAGATCTAGGAGAATAACATACCCTCACACGATAAAGTGTGAAAATTTTAAGTGAAGCTCGAATGTAAACAATTTTAAGTGAATGCACAAATCTAGGAGATAATAGCTTATACCACAAGAAACATCCACAAGGTTACACAAGCAACATACGTGTGTGAGATAAATACATAGATGTAGGAGATAACATACCCAATTTGTTTGAGACATCTTTTGAATTTGACCAGGTGGTGATGATTTGGTACTTGCTTAAGGTGTGAATTTATTCCTCCAACAGTGTATTGATGTGATCTCTATTTGAACGTTAGATCAAATTCTCTCTGTTGTTTTCAAAATATATATGTGTGTCTCTGAGAAGATTTTGTTATGTGACAAGCAGGTGGAAGGAGTAAATTACATTTTGAGTCAATTTATTGTGGGTCGATTGTCTTGTGTGTCTCTTCAAGTATAGCAATAAAATAAAATAAACATATTTTACGTAGTGCCGCTATCTTCATCATTTCTGTCCCATGAAATTCTATCACAGGTCAAGGAGATTCGATGTGGAGAGTCAAAGTTAGCTGGGTTTGATGTGCTGTCATTGAATCATCGAATTTGGTAAGGAGATATGGGCATATACATGTTCCTGGTTGTGTTTCAACATGGGAATTGCAGTACTAAACTGATAGATGAGAATGTATTCTAGACAAGATTATCAACAACCATATTTCTATTTTTCTCCAATTTACTTCCTTATGTGAAATTGAAATCGTTGTTGTAATATGTATCGGCTGCCTTGCATACACTTAGGCATAAAAAAACTCTATTTGATCATTTAGCTACAGTGCTTATGAAATCACATCTAGAGGTTTACAATCGGTTGGACACAAATCAAGTGTCATCTGACATATTTATTTCTTGCAGGTAAATCACTGACATATGATCTTGAATCATGATAGAGTTTTATTTATGTCCAAATTTTGATTTAAAATGATCTCTCATTTATTACTTTAGAATGAAATCTAACTGAAATTTTAAAAAGAATTTGGTAGTACTAATATCCATTGATTTGTTTTGCATAAATTTTTGAGGATTCGAGATGATTTAGACACATGACACACTTCTATTTAGTTCTCAAAATCTCTAGGTGGAATGAGAGGGTGTAATAGAATGTTCAAATAATAAAATAGAAGACTAATTTAATTTCTCCAATGCTTAGTTATTTTACCAGAATCAAATATCAGAAAATAAAAGGATTTAATTTTTTCAATTTTTCTTTTGCTGCCCATTTGTTGTCAATATAACTTTTTTGCATTTGGATTACTAGGTCAAGCTCAAACAACTCTATACTGACTATGTGGGAAGTTAAGCAAGGTGGAGAAATCTAAAAAAGAAAAACATAGCACAAACAGTTTTGAGTTGAAAAAGTGGGCACTAAACATTTGAACTTAAAAAAGAATTTTTTAATCTTATTTTAATAGTCTAGGGCATCCATTTGTTGATTTTATTTTCTATTTTAGGCCAAAAAGATCATTTTTAAAATAAATCATTGTTTTGATCTTTTCAAGCTGGCTAAAATTGAACATACAAACATACTAGAGGTTGCTTTGTGGGCTAAACTTGAACAAGCAACTTCACACTTGGTTTTTGGAGCTTAAAACGAACTCATCATTGCTTAGAGGTTAAAAAATAACTTGTGCCTTCTTTGTTTTGTTATTTTTTGCAATTTGTGTCATTCGGATGCGTATGCACTTCTCTTGCACTTTTCGGAAATCTTGAGAATCAAAAGAATTCTAGTGACATTGGTTGTGTAAAAAATTACCCACGCATTTCAAATTTGGGTTTAAAATTGAACAATGGTGCTAGAGTGAGAAAGAGACATTGTGTGTGTTCCCTCCTTGCTCTTTGCACGAACTGGGTAGTTGAAATAAAAGTATACTCCCTCTCTTTTTTTCACCTTTAGAGGGGCCTACCTAAGAACAGCTTGTAGGCGACTCCAACCGGTTTTTCACTCGGGCTGATATATAAATGGATAAGACTAAGCTATCAAGTCCTCATGGTATGTAGGCCTTAGCCATATTGTGTCTTTCGAAACATGGTACTACTGTAAAAAAATATAAGAGCCCCTAGTAGGATTGATTAAAGCCTTTAGTGGCTTGCTAGACACTCACAAGGTGCCATGTCACCAATTACCCGAACTAGGAACCAATTTGTTTAGAATCCAAAATCCTTACTATTTTTTGGTGCAAGAACGGTCGTTCTGAATCTTCCCCACATTTGTAATATTCAAAGTAGAAACAAAATAAATCCTTTTGATCTTTGGATTTTAAGGATTTTGAGATTTGGTGGTCCCGAGAAGTGTATGTCGTGGAGGGGAGCCAGTATCATCAAATCTCTCGTTGTTTCTTTGTCTTAGTGTTTGGAGAAATCCAAGTGGGGAATCAACAAATATTATCCTTTCTATCCTAGGGTTGTGCAATTTGTGAGTCAGTTAAATACTTTGCTTGGATCTAAAACTTTGAAACAAACATTCAACAAGTTATCAAATTTCAAACCCTTTGGAAAGAGCAAATACCCTTGAAAATTCCACATTATTACTGCTTGTCCCTAGGGATTTTATCCTTAGAGGCATCTAAATATTTGGGCCCATATCTCAATTTGTTCTCTCTAAATTCAACCTAGGAAAACTATGCCTTTGATTCTTTGATTTTCACATAATGGACCTTGTGGAATGAAAAGGAGTTGAGACATAGACATTTAGTTTGAAAGTTAAACAAAAAGTTCGGATGTGGTAAAAGAAATTCATTAACCAAGATTAAATCAATTGAACCCCACACATGTGCTTGTTATCTTTTGTCTTATGGTCTTCCAAACAAAACATTGGTCTTTTGGTTTGAGATACTCATAGGGTAAAACATGTTCTTCACTATCTTGGTCTTGTAAACAAGGTCCCTCTTAGGTTCATTTATGATCAAATCAAACACTTCATCCATCCCAAACATTCATCATCTCCATCCCACAAACAACTTTTAGAGCTTCGGAAAAAATCAAAATTTTAGACGGGTAAATTATCAAACCAAATCAAAATCACCTTGTTTAGTTAGGTGTGTGGGAATGCATCCTTTCTCATACATTTAGTTAAATTTGCACCCCTTTGAAAAAGTTCATCGTAAGGTTACATCCAACATCTTGGGATCTATAAGTTCATTATCCAAATCAAACCAATCAAAATCAAATCCTAAAGTCTAACATTGATCCAAAGTTCCTAAAATTTCAACACCCATATCACTCACCCTTTCATCTTGCATCTCATCATTGGTCCTAAATTCATTAGAGGTCAACAAGGTCAAAACACAAGCAGAACATGGAATATAAAATTTATCCATACATCATGAGTGATCTAAGTCAACCAAACTATCAGAGCCTTTCAATACCAATTGATTATCAAAACTCGCATTTATACAATCCATACATGGGATCATTATCTCCTACAAACCTCAATGGTACAACAAATGTGAGTATGCCCAATCTAAATTTTGGAACACATTTCCCTATGATAGATTTAAATCAAAGTCAAAACTTACAGATCTATTAACCAAATGATCAATACACGAGTCTCCAACAAAACAACACTATCCCATCCAATCCATACATGCCAAATATGAATATACCAAGTGCAAACTTATCAAACATGAACATATCAAATACACACTTGATGAACTATGGGATATATACGTTTGCAAATCAAACCAATGTTGTTCAAAATTCAAGCAATATATTGACAACTTAATATACTGATCCAAGTCGAGGTAACCTCATGCAAAATAAAAGTTACCAAAATCAAAGTAATATGTTTCCCAAGCACAACAATGTTCCATATCAACCTATTATGCAAAATCTAAACATCATGTCCCAAATTAGAACATTGTCCAAAATAAATTTGTCCATGATCCCATACAAACACCACAAGTATACATTCCAAATATGCTTGCTCAACAACCAAATCAACTATATCAAGGGTGTCAAGATCAAAATGAAGAACAAATTTTGTGAGATAAAATTGCTATACTTAGAAAAAAAAATTATTCATATCACCAAGAGACATCTCCACCCCAAAATCTACACAATCCCCCATTAGTTAAGCCATGTCATCAAAGCATTGAGTTGTGTCCACAACCACTTCAAGAACAATATCTCCAATTTCAAGAGGTTGGATATCAAGATCAACAACATCAACAACAAACCCAATCACCACATCTCAAAGATCAATCACCACATCTCCAAAATCAATCACCACAAGGTCAATTTAAAGTACAAATCTCACAAGGTAACAAACATGAATACACTCCTTTGGGAGAGCCAATTGGATCTGCATTACACAAGTTGGTTTATGCAAAACTCATCACTCTTCCAAAAGTAAGTGCTTTCAACTCTATCATAAACTTCCCTTGGAATAAGGGTAGATCTTATTGTGAGTATCATAAAAACGATCGTCATAAAATATCAAATTGTATTCCACTCAAAAATATCATCCAAGACCTTATTGATCAAGAATTAATAACTGTTGATGACTGTTACCAATTTTTCGCTACAACTCAATTGGTGGAGTTGGGTTAAATACTGTTATATTTTAAGTGAAGTTACAATTATTTCTACATTATGCTTAAGTGTTGATTTCATATTATTTATCATTATTTATCAAGTGATAGTTATGCTTTGAAAAGAGGAATCAAAATTTCAAAAGTTTCTATTCAATGTTTCAGAATCAAATGGAGTACAAAATTGAGCATACAATAATAAATCATTTCAAATTGCTTTCATTTATTTCATAAAGTAATTCATATTTACAGAATTTCATTTAATTATGAGAATTCAAATGATAGTACAAATTTACATTGAGATGCATTTTTCTTTTCAAAATGAAAAGCATAAGATTGAAATCAAATATCCACACAAGCCATGGATGTAACTATTACAGTGCATCATAAGCATCACACTACACTATGGAAAATGCATAAAAGGAACAATCACGTAAGTATAAACATAATCATCATTGTCTGTTGATTGATGGCCGAGGCAGGAGTGGTGCACCATTTTTCTTCTTCGAGCTCCATTGACCTATAGGAAGGAAGAGAGGGATGTTAGACTCTAACTATGAATATACCTACATGAACCATCAACGATAATGTAGTATGCTACTAATCATGCACTGAAACAATCAAGAAAAGTACAAAAACATGAGCTGGAAGAGATACATCAACATCATCATATATTGTCATTGTTTTATGCTAACATCGTCTGTTTCTTTGTGCAGGTATAGGGAAAATCATGAAGTTGATTATCATTTGAAGGCCAAGCATGTGGAGAAAAATGGGCTCCCACAAGGGTAGAGCTCGACATGCTGCCCCTTATTCATTACAAGTGGGCTGAGAAGGGATTGCAATCATCATGTTCTACAAGAAAGGAAATGTTATACAACTAAAAGAGTAAAGAATATTCATTCATTACACCATCAAACCTACTATTCACTCATAATAATCAAGTAGGTACTGCTTCAAAGCTACAGTGAATAGTTGGTTTAAATCGGTTCATTAATTCAACTGAGTGCAAATCTCAACATTGCTGCCATAGTATTTTTGTTCATCATATTCATGATATTTTGCGAAGCTACAATAGTGTTTTGTTTCTGATAAGTGAATAGTCATACATAATGCCTGATTACAAGAAGCACTATTCAATAAAAAAGAATAAAGGTATTGTTTAAGATTTTCATTAGAGAAAGGAATTGTGCATTAATCAACTTTACATAATGAAGGCAAGAGAAGAGAGCCCAAGTTTCCCATTGAAATGAAGGATTACGAAGATCAATACAGTGACCAGTAGCTAGTCGTTCAATTAAGTGTGGAAAATGAGCAACAAATAGTCAGTTTCAATTAGCTGTAAATGCAAATGTTGCATTAGATGGATTGCATCCATGAAGAGCATGATTGTGAGTGCATTGGAGAAACTAATATATAGATTTAATTAAAAGGATTTATGTGTGCAAGGAGGGAGCAACATTGTAATGGAAATTGAAAATGTAAACAAAAGATACCTAAAGGTTCAGTATACTTAAAGTACAAGATGCTATGTCAAAATCAAATCTAAGAATTTTTTTTCTAGAATCTCATGAACCTGTGTGAGGGCTTCCAACAGTAATACAAAAGAAATGTGTTGTCTTCAGAATATTATATACCCACATGGGAATTTACTACAGAAAGAAGGACGAGTTGGAATATAACTAAAAATACATTCAAAAATGCATTTTCTTCACAAACAACAAATACCCATATGATGGAGTTAAAGTAGATACAAAAATGCAGAAATACATAATGGGTCAAGCCCAATTTTTTTCATGAGTAATCAAAATGTACAGATTTTTCTTCACTTTCTGAAAACCCACATTAGGGTTTCAAATTTAAAGACAAGATATTCCATTTTTCTGACATACCCATGTGAGGGTTTTTATAAAAACAATAGAAAGTAGGAGAAATCACGGCGGTCGAGCTCCAGACAGAGAGACATGGTTTCTTTCAATTCTCAAAATACCCATATTGGGGTTCGTTCTGGAATACAGATTTCTTCATTTTACATGGTGCCCATATAGGGGTTCATTCAAAATTTGAAAGAAGAAATAAATTCCTTTCTTGGGTTGAGCCCAGAAAGCTTCAGTATGCCCTTTCAGAAATACACATGGCCGCGGTCTAGAGAAGAGCTTTTAGCTCTTGAATGGTCTATCATTTTGTAGTTAAAAGAAAACCCATGTAAGTTCCATCAGGTTAAAGATTACCTGAAGCAAAATGATAATCAAAATGCATGGAAGTTTTTACAGAATTTTAGTTTTGAGCTCATAGTCAGGAAAACATGGCGCGGCTTGAGTATGGCCATGAATTTATAAATAAAAAAAAGCTTTCTTAAGCTTTCTATTTTAAGAAATACATGGCTGGAAGGTAACTTACCATTAGTGCTTGTAGAAGAACAATAACCCTCAATTGAGCTCCCTCAGAGCTTTCAAAAACCAAGAATTCGAGCTCATACATGGCGGCCCAAAATGCCAGAAGCAAAATAAGCACAAAAATACAAGAAGCATCAGATAGATATATCAAAAGTTGCGGCCTGTGAGGCCATGTTCTCATCAAATGAGCCAAGAAACCAAGGAGAAGACAAAAAATAAGCTTACCATAGCTTGGAGGCCAAGCATGATCAGAATAGAGGAGAAGCAAAGCTCAAATGGAGTTCTAAACTGTCAAACCCTAGTTCATGGTGGCGGTGCCGTTTTGCAGAGCTTTCTCTAAAAAATGAAGAGTCAAAATGATGTTTCAAAGCTTAGGTTTGGTCGCTTTTTGTTATTAGGGTTTCCCACTTTCCCTAATTCGAATGTGAGCCTATTACTTTAAGTGAAGTTTAATGCCTTCTATGTTTGTCATTTGATAATATATGCATGCTCTAGGTCGAGCTTTGAAGGTTTTATTTGACTTCATAAATCTTAGATTTTAGTTTAGGTTTTGATACTATATTTCAAGGTTCAGATACCTGAGGCCTTTTATTTTAGTGTCTATGTTATGCCTTAGAGATATTTATTTAGGCCTTAGGTTTATTTTCTAATTGATTTTCTAGAAATCAATTAATACTTAGTGTTAAAATAGTCTCATATTTTTATGATTTTTTTTAAGAAAATCAAGATTTGTATTGGAGAGATAAGTAGTTGTTTTTGCAAAAGATTTTCAAAAATCTTTAGTTGCAAAAATAGGTCTAATTGTGAGATTATGAAAATTTACAACTATGTAAAGCAAAAATAAGGTAGATTGTTTTATCTCTTTGCTATTTTTAGCAGATTGGAGTTGAGATTTTTCCTTGGGTCAGATTTGAGTTGTCTGTTGGATATATAAGGTGCTTTATTTGCTTTTAAAGCAGATTTAGTCTATTTTGAGAGGCTTTTCAGTATGAACATGGAAACAGTGTGTTTTTTCTGCTTTTATGTAGACTTTTGAGATAGTTTGGTACCTTTTCCTTGAGCTTTTCTTGTGAGCTCGGATTAGGGTTTCTAGAGGATTATATCTTGAAGAAAACTTACTTTTTTCTTTCTCTTAGTTGAGATTTCAATTTCTTGCTCACACATTTTGGAGCTTGTAAACTCATTTTGTACTCAGTTCAGACAGATTTTGGCATACTCCTTTAGTTGAATAAAAATAGCATTCCTACTTCTCAATTCTATGCCTACTTGCAGTTTCAGTTTGATGTTATATTATGATTTTTGTTCACAGAGTCCTTGTTATGTCCTAAGACTGTAATTATTGATGTAGAAAGTTCAAAATATAGGTTGCATGTTGTATTTAAAATTAGGTCTTCATGCAAATTATTTATGTGTTAATTGTTCATGAGAGGTTGTGAGATATTGTGTTTTTCTGAAAGTTGTTTGTGAGGAAGAAATCAAAATCATCAGTAAATCATTATCAAGTCTTGAAAATCATCTGTTAGTCATAGGTTTTAGTTTCAGTCATCCTTCTATCCCTTTTCCTAGAAATTACTTAGAATAATATTCATCATTCGGAGAACCAGCTCACTCTCGATATTCTCTTTTTGCATAGATCACCCACATTTGAAAAGAGTTTTCATGTTTCAACAGATAGTCTGATTTTCTACAAATCTGACAAAGGGTGCATATCTGATTGATAACAATTTTTGGCATGCTCGGTGGGACTTTGAAAGCCATTTTAGAGAAATTTTAGTGTTTTAATTTGCTATTTGGTGTATGCAGCAGATTTTTTCAACCTTTTGGAGGCTCATTTCAATATACCTGGCAACTCTTATCCTAATTTTGCATGCAGAACTATTGCAGCTTGCGCATGAGAAAATTACAAACTAGATCAAGTATTGTACCCTTCAAATATCGAGAGTTGTCCCCACCATGAAGAAGAGGTAGAACAACAAGGAGGCTCTTTGAGAAACCTGCAAGATCAAAATCAACACCTATTTTCAGCTCCTTGGTTTTATCACTAGGAGTACCGGTTCCAATATCACAAACACCGCCAATGGCAGTGCCAAGGCAGTGCCTGTTCATGCCTTTTAATGGAGGTGGCCCATTAGACATCGCTCAACATGATGACATCCCAGTTGCAGCCCTCAAAAGCCTGCCATACTTCACCGGGGAGGACCTCACTACATTGGTTGAGCATATTTGTGACGTAGCCACCTTATGCTTGGTTCACAACATCACACAAGAGAACATCGCGTTAAGGCTATTGGCTGCATCACTCAAAGGGAAGGCATTACAATGGTTCAGGGGTCTCGCAGCCAACTTGTTGTGCCCTTAGCACACACGCCCCGTTCAGAACGGGGACCCTCTTTCTTTCGCTGTGTCGGGTCATTTTTGTCGTCGCCTCATTTTGCGTGCCTCCCTTTTTGATGTCTTGGATGGTTGATGTTGCTTCAAAGTCCTATCATAAATCGACCATGCTTTCCCCTTTTAATTTTGCTAAGTTCCAACGCCTCGTGGAGTCCCTCTGGCAGTTTGGTCTTGCCAACAGCCCCGGGCCCTAAGGGGCCCAGCCGTTCAGGATTCTCTTTCCGGGTTTCCGCGCTGGAACTGTCATTCTTGGCGGTGTTCGCTCCGCGTCCTTCCGGACCTCAGGGTCTGAATCCCCGTCCTCCATCTGTAAAACTTGTCCAAATTTTTTGAGCAGCGTCCCGCCCTCTGGGTCTCGAACCCCGGAGTTCCTCTTCTGAGGTTCCGACCTTGTTTCGCCGTCTATGGCAGCGAACTTCGAGCGGCGTCCTACCCCCTGGGTCCCACTGCCATCTCCGTCGACCGAACTCTTTGAAGGTCCCTGACTGCTGTAAGGCGTTCCAGGATCGACCATCTGGAATTTCGTGTCCGGAATTCCATGATGGTTCTGCCGTCCCTGACGGCGGATCTCTGGAGGCTTCCCACCTTCTGGGCCCCGAACCGCTTCCCACCATTGCCGTTCGACTGGCTGAAAACTTCAAACGGCGGCTGTCTCGTGCCTCCCCGGTCGCTGGACCCTGGTGTTCCCACCGTCGTTAGGGGTATAAAATACCCACTCCGTCCGGTCATTTTCATCTTGCAGGATTGCAGCAAATTGGACAAACTGTTATCTGGAGCCCACTGTCTTCGGCATCGTCACGATCATCGCCCTCAGCATCATTCTGTCGACTATAGGTGGATCCCACATCTCCCCACATATTGCGTTTGAGGTAGGCCATCCGTTTGCCCGTCCCGAGCTTTGTTTCATGATTTCGAGGGATTTAATTAAATGAACAATTACTGGGAGGGCATAAAATGATAGAACATCAAATTGCGCACCAAACCCACATGATAGAAAATCGAGAAAACCTCTAGGATGTCCTCTTCGTCGATCCGGAATTTCTCCCTGCCGTGGTTGTTCTTCGCGTAGGGAAAACGTCTGCCTCGGGCCCGAGACCCACCTTCGTCGTCCAAATATAAACTTTGAACACCTGCCGACGGCGACGCTGCTCTCTGGGCCCGTGTCATCAGACTTCTCCATCCGGAGTTCCGCTCAACTGTCGCCGTTTGAAACTGCAAACTCCCGCCTGCCTCCCAGCTGCCGGATCCCGACCATCTCCTCACCAAAACTTCAAAACTCAACACGTCTTGTGGGTCTCTTGGGCTCGGGACCCCAGGGTTCTGACTCCGGGGTTCCCCAGCTATTTTGCCGTTCGCCGCGGCGGAACTCGTCCGGCATCCCGGTCGCCGGGCTCTGCCTTCCCGTTTGCTTTTGTGTTTTGGTGATTTATCTCGTGGCATCCTTTTGGTCCCCAGGCTTCGGCAGTCGGGTGTCCTTACTTTGTTTTCCTCCGATCTCGCGGTGAACTCCTTGGTGTCGTTCATGCTCCAGATCTCACCTGCTTCCCCGCTGTTGGCTTGCTCTTCGCATTGACTGAGCTCCGTCCTTCGGCCCTCCGGGCTCCGGGCGTCGGGTCTCCGCACCTCTATTTCTGTCGTCCCCCATGGCGATGTCTCTCAGTCCCTCTGGCCTCTGGGTTCCGCCCTTCCATCCATTGCCGAGGCGTAAACAAGGTTCAACAGCGGAGCCCTCTCCCGGGCCCAGTCTTGCTCCTCGCTGTCTGGACGTCCGTCCAACCTACAGGCCCTAAATCATTGTCTGCCGTGGGATGCCAGCTAACTCTTAAATGACCTTCTGCTCGTCGGGCTCCGTGTCCCGGGATTCCCGTCCTCGACCGTCGTTCCAAACAGAAAGTCCCTCCTGTCGTCCCGAACTCCTGGCTCTGCCCTACCGACCGCCGTTGAACTCAAATCGAAATCTTGCCGCCAGGCCCTTTCCGCCCTTTCCGCCGGACTTCCCCTCCCAAAATTCCGTTCGATGATTGCCATCCCAAACGGCGAAGTTCGCTCGCCATCCCGGTGTCAGCGGCCCGAACCTTCGAAAATGAAATGACTTAACATTGGCCGCCTTTTGACCCTCCGGGCCCCGGACCTCGGAACTCCATCTTCGGATTTCCGTCTGCTATCTGCCGCTACAAACTGCTATCTCCCGACAGCTTTTCGGCTTGAGACTTCCGAACTCCTTTAAATCGATCCAAATGAACCCAAATCAGGAATCTAACTTCGACCCACATGCTGATTTTTGGTCCTCTTCATCATAAACCTCTTGAAATATTGAAATGTGACCAAGGAAAGTCTCTGGGGGCCTTCCGCCGTATTTTCCTTTCCAGACAGCGTTCTTGCCAGGGAAGTCCGGCCCTCCGGGCTCGAATTGTCCAAATGCCCTAAATCAAAAATCATTAACGTCTTGAGATGAAAGTTCATGTTATGCTTAGTTGATTATTTGAAATGAATATTGTTTTTGAGATATGGACTAACATGAATGCTTTTGTGACCCATTTTGCTAACTTCACCCTTGCTTGCCGAATATATGGAATCGGTGTAGGAACTTCAGGGGCATCCGCCGAAGGGGACAAGGGGAAGAAGTCAGGAAGGACCCCTTGAGGGAAAGAAGACAAACATCAAATGAAGTACTAATTCCAGGGTGAGCCGCTCCACTCAAAGGTCACTACAGACTGGAAGGAAATTACAGACACCAACATTGGCCAGGTGGATATCGATGAATTCACACAGAGAGTCAGGGTCAAACCGACAACAAAGAATGCCAGATTGATAAGGCAGAGTGGAATAGCTAAGGCTGTCGGTTTCCCTCCATCTCTCGTGGCACCCGAATTGGTCATGGCTTGCCGAGAAGCATACCAAACCGATACCAGAACAATTGTCGATAAGAAGGGCAACATTCTTGCAGACATGTCACCAGAGGGGATCACTAAGACCTTCCACATTCCCACATTCCAACAGATGGAGGTCCGTACCTTAGAGGAATGCCAGGCGGCGTGGGACGATAATTCGACTGGAAGCAAGAAATCGATAAACTTACATTGGCTTAAGGAAAGACAAGGCAGCGCTGCGAAAGTTCCTCAGGAGCTTTTCCGTAGCGATTTCCATGAGGATTACCACGACCTGGTAACCATGTTGAGTAGGGTTATGGGTCTTCCAACGACTGTCTACTTCTAGGAATGGATGGCCTATTTCATTGAGCAGATCCTACATAGAAACAAGGACGTCACAACAAAGGTTTCATTCTATTGGGGAGGAATCATAAGCAACTGCTTCCATGAGCAGTTTGTTAATGTAAAAAAGAGTTCCAAATTCTATATGACCTCCTACCTTGTATATTCCCTGGTAGATCAAAGACAGTACAACGGGTTGTTTGTCGCACCCGATCAGGTGCAGAAGCGAGGACTCAAACCATTTGATAAGTATCCGTAGCTCCAGTACCAAAATTTTAAAAGAAATTACTGTAGGGTTAATGACGCCTTCATTGGCCATATTATCAGGTTGATTGCCGAAGACTTCGAGAGGGGGGTTTCCCACAGTGCCAGAGCGCTTTTGAAGCAATATGCCTTCCTTTATATCTAATACCCAAAGTTCACGTATATTCAGGCCCAAGGCTTCACTGAAAGGCCAAATAGGCTGCCCCAATACCCCAACGACATAATCATCCTCCTGGAGCTCTCTCGGCAACTTCAGCACCTGCAAGAAATTTTCAGCAACAAGCATATAGCAGGGATCTCCTACCCCATGACCCTCGGCCAAGGCATGTACCGATTGCAGACCTCCCAGTGTGCTAGTAACTCCGAGAAGGAACTGAAGGATTACCACTTCTACTTACACACTGCTCACCCACGGATTGACCCACATGGCCACGTCAGGAAAGCGCTGGGGTCGGCATATGCCCATCTCCATCATATTGAGGATTTCTAGGCCGACTGCCAAAATGACAAGGAAGTGCGCGCAAGGTACTACATGCGCATGACTATGTAGTTCCTAAGAAGGGTGCAACCATTTCCGGTGTTGGACTAAGTCGAGGAGGACGAGTCCACAATCATGCATCCAAGGTACCCTGCAGTTGCCAACCTGCCAATACCCTCAATCGACTGGGATGAACAGGAGGTCGATGACTTGGACACCATAACCCAGCCGAACTTAACTCGTACCAAGGAGTGGATCGATGGACAGGTGGCTCATTTAAAGCGGCAGGGGGTGGTCTTAACTTATGAAGGGCTCAAAAGTGAGTCGAGCGCCACAGAGGATGTTGCTGCCACCACGTCAACTAGCGGGACCTCCAAGTCTCCTCCCGTCACCAAACTCAGGAAAAGAAACAGAAACTGCGCAGTCTCCAGACCCCAAGGCCTCTGCAAAGAAAGAAGCAGGAAGCTCATCCCCCAAAAGGCTTAAACAGGCAGAAGGTGTGGAAGAATTGCAGCCTCCCTTGGCTCTCCCTACCCCTCCTGTTGCACCACCTGCCTCCCTGGCCATGGTCGCTGCGTCCCCGCCGGAAGTGGACATTTATGTCCATCTTGCCCCTTCACCTCCGGCTAAATCGGTAATAGTCATTGACTCCTTTTCTAGCATGACCACTCCCCCTTCTTCTGCTGCCATGTCGCCAATCACATCGCTCCCTCTGGCAACAATAACAATGCCTCTTCCCACTGCCACTATGCCTAAGGCTCTTACAAGACACATGCAAAACCTTCCCCCTGAGCTATCCCAGATCTTGATGGATCCAACTCTCCAAGCAGCTCTCGCCCAAGTCCTTGCAACTGCTCAACCTTCACAACCACTGAGAGGGCCACCAGCTATGGAGACCACAATGCTAATCTCAAAGGAGTTGGAGGAATGAGTGCAGGAGGCCTCGAAGTCTGTCGAGGATGAGGCTGATGAATATCATGAGCACCCAGAGTATGAACACCGAACCATCGACAGGGTGGTTTATGAGGAGGAGGAGACGGGCTCTTCCGAGAGTGGGGATGAGGAGGATGGCTCTGACGCTAAGGTAATCATTCAAACATTTGATGATGACCTTGAAGAAGAAATGGCACAACAGCTGAAGGACGTTGGGATAGAGGCAGAAGGGTCACCACATGGTGAAGAAGGGAAGCTACCAGAAGAGCAACAGATAAAGGATTTAACCGAGGCTGAGGCCCATGTTGTCAAAAGCCCCGAGGCTAAGAGTACTGAGAAGAAGAAAGAAGAAGAAGCAGCAAAAGAAGATACTCCCATCCAGCAACTATCCACCAGGTTGCCTGTCAAACACCTCGTATTTATCCATGACTCCGGCGAAGAGGAGGAGAATGCTGCCAAAGAGAAAGGGGAGTCCCAAAAGGAAAAAGAAGCGAAAATCTTGCCCTTGACTGAGAAGGGTGAGGGTAGCCGTGATTCACCCAAGGGGAAGTCTGCTATGCCCGAATGGTTGGAGAAGCAACTTGAAAGAAGGACCCCTATGCTGAAGGACCCAAGGGCGAGGTTGGAGGCCATCTTGGCTCGAGCCCAAATCACAACAAAGAAGGAGAAGAAGCCTAAGGTCTAATCCAAAATAACCATGGATGCTTCTGGCTCCCGAGCGGCACAAATCGCAACGTCCACCATGGGCCAAGCTGGGGTAAGCTATAACATCTCTACCATTGACTTGGGAATCACAACCAGAGAGCAGAAGGTCGAGCACCTTGAGGAGTCGTTGGCCATGGTGGTGCACCTGATAAAGCATGATAAAATCTCAAAGGATGAGCTCAAGGCGCAGGTTGCAGCCTTAACAGATTACATTCAACAATGGTCTTTAGTGGACAACCTGCCTACTACATCCACGGCCGCACCTCAGCTGCTTTCCAAGGAACAGAATGACAAGATGGAAAGAAGAAAGAAGTTGGAGAAGACCACAGAGGACTGGTTCCGACAAGTCTTATACGTCGGAAACATGGGAATTAGTCGGGCTGTACGAACAGCCAACAAGTTCTTGGACCTGATGCAATCTCTAGAGAGCACAAAGAAACTCTGCACCAACTTCCCCGCGACCTATGACTCCACCTTCCCAAGGATCAAAGCTATCCTTCAATTACCTGAAGCCACGTGGGAGAAGAAGCTCACATTTAAGAAAGAAGATCACTGGCTAATAGATGTATGGTGCAGAGACTTTGACAACCGGAAGGAGAGGTTGGAGAAAATCTTGAAAAGGGTGGATCCTGATATTGAGTGGATCAAGGAAATCTGGGCGGAATGTGCCTGATATCTTAAGCTGATGATAGATTATGATATGCCCACTGTGCAAATAGATCCGGAGAAGATAAAACCCTACTTCCAAGAGAAGATGAAGGACGGGATGGCTGGAGATATCACAACGGAATTCCTAAGTTTTGTTGCCCGTGCCTTCGACCAATCGGAGCTGTTCAGAGACCAAGGCTCAAAGTATGATGAGGATTGGAAAAGACTGGAGGATAATGCTAAGGAGTGGAGCTACCAAGCGCTGCGATGTGAAGTCCTCGAAATAGACAAGCTCCAGGCAGTCATCCTCAAATACATAGAATGCACAGCTTTCGAGGAACAGGAGGACAACCCAGCCAAAGATGAAGAACTTCCTGAAGAGTAGCTATAGCAAAACAACAATCTGTTAAATGATGAAAGAGCTACAGTGCCATCAACAAGAAGATGAAATAAGGAAAAGACAAAATGTAATTTTAAATTGTGAGATATTGGGGGGTAGGTGAAACCCTATTTTGTAATGAATCTTGGCCACACAAT
The DNA here is from genome assembly GCA_007258455.2 of Sequoia sempervirens. Taxonomy (NCBI): domain Eukaryota; kingdom Viridiplantae; phylum Streptophyta; class Pinopsida; order Cupressales; family Cupressaceae; genus Sequoia; species Sequoia sempervirens. The sequence continues at coordinate 4,640 of VDFB02381619.1, read as the reverse complement.
AAGAATGAATCTTGGCCATTCATTTGACTTTTGGAAAACTATAAATAGGGCTCCCCTCTCATTTGCAAAGAGAGAGTTGAGTTGTTGTAAAGGCATGCTGCAGAAATTTATAAGGAAAAGGCATTGGCTTGGTGTATTTTCTTGGTTTCTCTCATGTTACTTGATTCAGTCTCGAATATTAGATATTTGACTTAGGTTTTACTGTTGTTCTAATTAGCTGTCTTCTTTCTTTGGATAAATTTTAGGAATGTTGTTGGGTGATTATGAAAATTCCTGCCATGTTGATGATTTTTTTGTCCATACATTTTGTTGTTTGCTGATGGTAGATAGTTGTGCAAAGTTAGCCTGGACTTGATTTCAAAGCTGCTTCAAACATTTATCTTTGTTTCATGCATGTATGTGGTGGATGAAGGATAAAGTATCCATAGACCTTAGAAGATAGCACAATTTCCATAATACTGTGAAATCCCTGGTTAAGTGGGCTATTGTTTTAAGAAATTGTCAATTGCAGGAACTCCATTGTCACTATTCACAGTTAGTTGCAGACTTAGGAACTTTCCTTCTTCCTTGCCTTTTTTTTTTTTTTTTAATGACTGACCTATGCTAAGGTTCATTGCACATTGTAAAGCCAAATCCAACCACAAAATGGAGTCCAAGACTGTTGTTTGAACCTACAGCCAATGCATGACAACTTTCCATCCTATGAACTCCATTTCAAGATTAAACTTCCACGCTTTGTATCTATGCTTTGTATTTCCTGTGTAAGACTGCCTTGTGATTCCAGCAAATCATATCAAACTACTGAGGTATCTAAGCACTGTCATGACCTGACATCCGAGAGACCTTGGGATAGTGTTCTGCAATCCGATTGTGGAAGATTGTCTTTCAAGAGAGGTAATGCACCTACGCATTACCTATGTTGAAAGCTGCATAAAAACACCATCAACACAACTGGCACTAGAAGGAGGGCCACAGTGAGAATATCAAGTTAAGGGATAAAAGTGAAGCTGGATCGAATCGGATCATTCTCCCCGAAGAGATTTCATAGAGTTCTACAGTCAACGCCAAACAAGGGGGAATTTGAAGAATTGCAGTCTTCTGCGAGGGCAAAGTGAGTACAAGGAAGTAGCGTTGCCTCTTCCTCTTCCTCCATTCCAACCACCTCCATTCCACCTTCACCTTCATTTGGCTGCCCTTCGTCTTCCACCCAACCATCTCAAATTGCATTTGCACCTCCTATCTCCGGGAGCCAGGGGATTGCTCATCTCCCGGCCTTTTCAGCCCAAGGCACAGTCCAGTCAGCCATAGCTCAAGTGCAGTCCCAGATTGCTGTTGTATTGCAAACGCAGCCCCAAATTCTTATTTTCCAACAGTAAGCACCACCTCCGCCACCCTCCATGGCTTGGTTAGCACATAACCCTTCGCTGATACATTTCGTTGCCTACAATGATATGCCCAAGAATCCGGAGGGCTTTTGTTTGAAGTTTCATCCGCGCGACCTACAAAGAATAGCTGAGGAGCATATCAAAATATTTGAGATTGCGGTCACTGAAATGCAAGTTGACCATGAGGATGTTGCATGTCGTCTTTTTCTACATTCATTGCGGGAAGATGCTTTCTATTGGTACATCAATCTACCGAGGGGATCTATCACCTCATGGAACCTAATGAAGAATGCATTCCTACAGAAATATAAGATCCCCATCAACCCTTCGGAGCTTTACCAATAGTTCATGTCTGTCAGGAGGGAAGTCAACGAACCTATTGGCTCCTTCAACGATCGCTTCCATCAGGCCTACACAAGGCTTCAGGACCTGTACCTCCATAATGATGTGGCGACTCTCCTGGTCTATTATGCGGCACTGGACAACCTCACGTCGGCCTTGGTGAAAAGGATGCGTCCACCGCTCACTACCCTAGTGACCGCCTATGCGGAGGCCGTTGTCGCCAGTGCAGACTTGGGACAGAATATCTCTAGTCCGCTGCCTTCTTTGGGGCCAGTAGCCCACCCAATGCAGATTCAGGGGCTTAATCAGGCGTTTGCTCACCAAACTCCTCTTATGAACCAAGTACCTCAATTGCCTATGGTACCACATCCAGGGCAGCCGTTGAATTATGCGCCTCCTACGCCTTCCTATTTGCAGCCTCAGCAGTAGTATAACTATTCTCAGGCTGCTCCACAACAGCAGGTGTATCCCTAGCAGCCCCAGGTGCCATTGTACCTATCGAGACCAGAATTTTCTCTAATTTATCAGAATCAGCCGGTAACCCCGCCCGCTTTTCTCTAAAATCCAGTGTTGTCGCCTGGAAGCGCGACTGAGAAATACAAGTTAGAGGAGCTGATTGAGATGATAAAGAAAATTTCCACGGAAATGATGCACCTAAAGAATCAGAATAACTAGTTATAGGCCTCCCAGCGTAATTTCCAGGCCAACCTTAACCGGGACAACCGAGACAATAGGGACAACAGGGATAATCGAGAAGTAGGCACTTCCTCCGGGCAGAATTATGATAGGGGGAAAAATGCCAATCAAAATACAGAAAGGAGACCTTCTCAGAGGCAGAATCGCACATGGAACACTAGGCCTAATAATGGTGGTGTCCCTACACCTTTTGATCAACCGAAAAGCAACGAAAAAATGACCAGCGGGGTATACCTTGCTGAGGCAGCCTTGTCTGGATGGTGTCGAATTCACAAAACTAGCAGACATTCCGAGTTAGATTGCTCTGAGTTCCAGACAGCTGCTAAAATCTTCCAGGTGGAGGTGCAGAATGCAGTAGACAATGTTGGCTGTAGGGACATCGTCCCATCTGAGCCATATGATTCCTCATGTCTCGTAGTTAATCAAGCGTCATTCCCATGATGTGACCGCAACGAGTCTGAAGTCGAGTCTACTCCTATTGAGGATGAGGAAGCGCAAGAGGTAAGTAATGAACAAACCTTGGCTCAGCTCTTTGATTTAGTAGATAATGGTTCAATAGATGAAGAAGAGCCATTTGTAGATGAGGTCCATATGTTCCATCAAAAATCGACTCCCTACTTCCTTAGGAATAGACAGACGGATGGACCCTTTACAACTTCTACCCCACCAAACAATTTCGCTACCCCGCCTGATCCAAATGCCAGCAATAACCCTGGGCTTCCTCACATACCTGCCCAATACCTCAACAAAAACGGATCTCAGAACCAGTCACAAAATCAGCCTCAGGGTCAACCTCAAAATCCATCTAGTCAAACGAAGGTCCAACTTCCTAGTTCTGCTATAGGCCAAGCTTTTAGTTCAGAAATTGAACAAATGGGTGAATATGTGGCAGAAGAGTTCAAGAAGGTAAAAATCAGCTTGTCAACCTTCGAATTACTCAAAGTCCCTGCTGTAAGGCATGCCTTCTTTAGGGTTCTTAATGGGACTCCATCTTCTAGTACAACACAAGAAACGTCAGCCAAAAAAGTTACCTTTGAAGAGCCTAGGAAAGAACAGGAGATACAGGATAATACCGAGAAAAAGAAAGATGTTCCCGTGAATCAGTCCGCAAGTAAACAAATTGAAAAGGAGCCGGAAAGGGCTAACAGGCAGCTTTCCAAGGACCGGCTATTTAGAAAAACCAGGGTTATGGAAAATGATAAGAACAAAGATTAGATAGCTCACATGGATATGCCTACGGGCATCTTCCAGGGGAGACCAGAAACTCCCCCTTTCCTGACCACTATTAGGGTCTTTGGGAAGAACCTGCATAACTGCCTGCTCGATTCAGGGGCGTCTGCCAATGTCATGCCCTTGACTATTTGCAAGGCTCTTGGCATCACCCCCACGCCTTCAAAGAGGAAGGTGACCCAGCTGGACAAAACAGAGATTAACATCGTAGGTGAAATAAACCGTATCCCGATGCAGATTACTATAGACCTGCGGATACAATAGGTCATTGACATTCAAGTGGCTAACATTCCCGATGCATATGGAATCATCTTGGGAAGGGAATTCACTAAGACACTAAATAGATATACCGCCACAGACCTTTCTCACATATGGCTACCATGGAAGGGGCTGCCAAATCAAATCTGTATCGACCGTGAACCCCGTATGAAGTACATAATTATGGAGTACAATAATCTCAATGAGGTGTTGTTCGCCGAGACTGACCTAGGGAATTACAGCCCTTTCGCCCACCAAAATGAGGTCAAGTTTCAGAAAGAATGTGTGGATGAAGTGTTGCTGGTGTTGTGTAGTCCTTTGACCGGCTCTGCACGAATGCCCCCAGACATAGAAGTGTTGATAGAAGCCGATGATGAGTCTGATAAGGGTGATGATTAGGGACTAAGTGGTTTCCAGGAATTCATGAAAAAATGCGCAAGAGATCAGCTCAGCCTAGGGGCCCGAATGAATTTACAGGATCTCTTGTTGCCGAACTAGTGCAGAGTTCACAATGTTGCACACTCTGAGTTTGATTGTTGCTTGTGTCAAGCAGTAGTGGCGCATGTTAGAAAATCAGCTGCTCCTCAGACAGAAACGCCAAAGGAGGCACCAGTAGAACCACCTGTTGATCAATACATTGAACCAGAGAATTCCCCTAAGATCACAGGGCCAGCCTCCTAGCTGAAAGGGAACAGAAGCCTAATCAGACCCGGAGAAAAAGAATCCTCC
>VDFB02381618.1:0-63178 GCA_007258455.2 Sequoia sempervirens | reverse complement strand
GAATGACGAGCACTTGGGTAAGTGCACGAATAACCCTCTGACGAAGCTTGATTGGTGTAGTATTTGGTAGAGCTTTGTTATTTGAAGTCATAGTAGGAAAATTTGAAATATGCCTCCTAAAAGAAAATAATCGGAAATAAAAGAAAGTAAGGCCAAAATTAAGGAAGAAGAACCTAAGGTAAAGAAGAGACCACTCTACCAGTCTATATGAGATATACTTCTAGGATCAACTGAGGGAAAGAAGAAATTTCTCGTAGACATTGCACAAGGTTGTAGGGATGCTCTCATTCCCAAATCCGGGTGGGACTTATTTTGATATTTTTACAGTAAGAGAAATGAGAAGATTCTAGTGTCAAACCCTTGGATGTTGGATTTAGCAAAGTTGATTGCCTCGAACGTGTTTATTGATGTGGAGTTTATCAGATTACTAGCCAAGCATTATCACTCTACAACCAAGACAGTAAGGTTTCCAAATGGCTCAATATTGGTAGAGGTAACCAAAGTTTCTATCATTGAGTGTTTTGGCTTAAACAAGCAGGCTTTGACCAAAATAAACTTACAGAAGAGCGAGGAAGATTATAAGAGGTTAAGAAGAACTTTAAAAGTGATGGGCTACCCCTATATATGAAAAGAGGCATTAGTAACAGAACGATTCCCATTTCTACTTCCAACATTGAACCATTCACTGTGATAGATTTTCAATATTATTTTGTGAATACATATCTAGCTCTGTGCCAAGTACTAGGGGTGGATGCTCAAGATAAAATGCCAATAAGCCTAATGATGATGGCCATGAGAATTCAAAACCCTGAGACTAATATTGAGTATGACTTTGCTTCATACCTTGAGAGGGCGTTGGATGATGAATTCTCACAATTCATCGAGGATAGAGCACCAATTACATTCATACACTATTCCTTACTATGCCATTTGATACTATACCAAAATCAGGACCATTGGACTAAACAGATGGACTTGGCTAGAGTGGATGAGCCAATGAACGCCACACCTATCCAGAAGTGGTGCTATATTTGGGATAGTTAGTGCAATAATTCAAGCTTTGCTATATTCTATGTAGAATTTGTGCACAAATCCTTGAAATTCTTGGTTATTTAATGCCAAGATTTCCAAACAAAATGCAACAATTTTTAAGACCTTTGGCCCTGAGACAGGAACAAGGTCACACATAATTTTGGTGATTGTTTCTTTTTCCTTGAAGGTACAATAATAAGAATCTATGGCTGCCCTACTACGCCACACATACTGCCAAAGTTTGTGCCCCTCAGATTAGCATTTCTTGAATTTATGTGGCAAATGATGTGGATGGAAAAGGATGTAATGCACAAACAAAAGAAGGGCACATTTCTGCCAAACTTAACCAAATGTGGAGATTGGACAGTAGGCTAAGATACAATGGAGGAGTTGCAATACTACTTGAAGAAAAGATATGCATTGGGTTTTGGAAAAGCAAGAGCCTTTAACCTTGAAAATCATATGAATAACATATGGCATAATCTTCTTACCAAAATGATAGTGGCACACCAAGTAGATTTTGAGAAAGATGTGATAAGAAATTAACTTACTTTTCCAGAGGCGTCCCTCAGACAGAAGAAATTGGAGGTTATAATGAAGCTTGAAGGAAGGAAGAAGAAAAATGACATAAGTTTCCCTGGCTATTTCGTTGAAGAAAAAGACCCCATTAGGAGGATCAATCAGATAATTGATAAATTTGAGGATTTATATGGTAAAAAAAAAGTGTATCTTCAGGAACATGGTGGTAAGATAACTACAAAGCACACCCCAGACACAACATCAAAGTCTCCCATGGAGCAATTGTCTCCCAAGAGATAAAAGAAAGAGCATTGATCCATTGGTAGCTTATGAGGAGAGTGAAGGGGTGGGAGATACTAAAGATGTGGCCACTGTATTGCAATCATTAAAGGGTGGTATTGAGGTTGATTAGCCCATCCATGAGACTAACGCCCATAGGCATGAGGAAAGGATGGATGATGCAGAAAAAACAAGTGCAGAGATACATGAAGATGAGAGAGAAATTGCTGCCAGGAGGTTTATAGAGGATGATGAGTTCATCAAGACTCCAAAGTTTAGGGATTTTTGGACAAAGATGATAAAAGAAATTGAAGAGAAAATGGAGACAGATGAAGTGGGAATTGAAGAACCAGAAAAGAATAAAATGGTGGCACATACCTTCAATGAATTGAGGGTTGACCACATTGACATTAGCCCTCAAAAGGCTCGAGAGATGATTTTGAAGAGCAACATGCTCATTTTTCCTGGGTTGGAATTAAAGAAAATGTTTTTGCTTGATCAAGTACATGCTCAAGAAGATCCAATGTTAGTTGCAAAGTTTGACTCTGATGGAGTAAGTGGAACTGGGTATAACCCTAAAATTGAAACCCTGGCCATTTGGATCAAGTAGAGTAACACACAAAAGCCTAAACTGTTGGATGTAATACAGGGAATGAAAGGGGCAGTAATGGTAAGAACAATACAGGACACCACCCCTTTGGAGGCATCTGTAATGACCATGGACTCAACCATGTTCACTTGTGCAACTGTTAAGGGATTGGAGGATAGATTAAAGGAGTATGAAAGGGAACAAAAGTTCTTAAATGATGAAGTTAATAAACTATTTATGGAGAATGTCAAATTGAAAGAATAGTTAAAAGGAGCAGGAACTTCACAAAGCAAGGAGATAATGTTATATGAGCCTCCTAGTGCTCCATTAAAGATTATACAGAGCATTCTGGATGAGCAAGCAAAGGATCCTAAGAAGGAAGTGGATGAAATGAAGGAGGCTCAGGATGAAGTAAAAAGGCTGCAAGTTTCTAAAGTTATGGAAAAGATTCTTGAATATAGAATAAAGTTGGTTATTGATAAACTGGATAGTGTGCATGACAGTTATAAATCACTTCAGCGAGCAATTGATCAAATAAAAGCACATATGCCTGTATTGGACCCCCTGTTTCAAAGGTGGTAGCCTATTCACCACACTCTAAGTTATGCAGAGTTCTACAAAGGAGTTCTGATGCTCCTAAAACATTAAAATCAACTAAGCAAATAGTAAAAATGATTGTTGATGAATTTTAGTATATACAAGGGGAGGATAAGAGGATTGTGGCACAAATGGATTCATTCCATACCTTAAAACAATGGTATACATCAAAAATTGTGAAAGATGATGGTCAAGTAAAAGACTTGGATGAATGGAAGAAGGAATTTGGTTAGGTTATTCATAAGTGTTTAACCCAAGTTCAGGGGGATAGTGACATTGGTCTTCATAGGCTCAATTTGATCATGGATGGATTGATTTCTCTTGATGCTAGATATCAGAAATTTGTCAATGATACAAAGGCACTACTGGATAGTCGATGGCAGACACATCTTGCAAACATACCAAAGATCCAAGAATATCAATGGCCATAAGATTTTACGGTGTATCAATGGGAAGATAAGTATTTGGCTTCAGATGAGTAGGTCACTAAGGCAAGGGCATCTAGACGTCTATCATGGAGAGGAAAGCTTTGCTAGATCGATGATCACATGATTTCTATGTTGACTAAAGGAAACATATGTCTATAGTGTCTTAAGCCTTGTTATTTCTTCAATTATGCAAATTAATTAGTTGTTAGTAAAAGTAGTTTTGAAGGGTCGTCTCTTTTTGTAAAAGGCTTGAAGCTTGTTGCTTCCTATATAAATAGGAAAGCAAGGCCAATTTTGAGAGGATCATCATATCATATTCTATTTTCATTTCCGTTATAGTAGGCATTAGTAAGAAGATAGATTGCACATTCCACCCATCCATATCATATCAAAGATTTCTGCTATATATATATATATATATATTTGAAACAACATAATGGAGAAGATTGCTCATAATTGGTAATCTATTTTGGTGTTCAATTGTTGTGTTAAATTTCATGCTTATCTATTACTGTGATGTCTCCAAAGTGGTTTCTTCAAATTATTTAAATTCATAAGATTTATTAGGGCACATTTGCTATTACTGTGTGATTATTTTGAGCTTATGAATGAAATAAAACATCTTATTATAAGAGATTATCCATTACTGTGTTATCATTATGTATTTTTTCTTATGTTTGCCTTACTTATTTCTTCTTATATTTGAATGAATATCAATTATTGAACCTCAATACTGTGCTTATGTGAATGAATATGCTGATACAGTAAAACATTTACTGTGGATGTTTTCATTTACATGTTCAAAATTATGTTCAACATAAAAATGGAAACTATTTAAAAATAATAATGTTAACAAAGTTGATTATTTAAATAATTGTGAGTTACGTGCATTAATATTTTATTAACTTTTATGTCTTCACAAACATATGTTGATACAAAATGAATGGAATAAGCATCCAAGTAATCATAATTTTTTCTACCAATAATTCATACCAAAGATTGAACAATTTAACGATATTGCAATAGGTAATTTGTCTCGACACAAATAATATTACTGAAGTATTTCAAAGTTTGGGCCATAAGAATCATCCTTTTTTAAATATGGATTGCAAATAATTCTAAAAATTTAGAAGTCTTGGTCATTAACATTATTGTCTGCTACAATGTCATCCATTGTATCATTGTCAATATTCATATGTTCTTTCAAGTATTTAATATTATCATCATCCTCATCTTCACCTGCATCATCTTCATCATCATTGAAATTTGATTGTACACCATCTATATTATTAGCAAATGTATTTGGATCATCATTTTCTATACCATCCATATTATTTTCTTCCATAACATCATCTAACTCTAGATTGTTGTCTTCTTGTCCCTGAACATAACCATTTTCAACATCATCATGTATGTCAATTTCTTCAATGTTCTCTAATTCCTCTCTCATTTTGTTTGCCATCATTGTTTTGCTCAGTATCCACTAATGTTTCGCCAAATACATGCCTTAATCTTGGATCATAATGTATGACAAACATCCATTTCGGGTCCAAAATATTTTCATAGAAAAATAATTGCACATGAACGAAATACATATATTAGATGTATGTTATAACAATTTTATTGATTAATAAACACATGTATATATTCACAATAAAATATGAATTAATAGATTAATGATCACTACCGCTTCTCATTTGAGTTAAAGAAATATATGCTCACAATGAATTGGTAGAACATAAGGCTCCTTATCCTCTGGTAGGAAGCATGAGGAATCTATAGAAAACAATCCACTATGGGTATCATGTCTTCATGTCCTTTCAAATGCTTCATAACATCTACACTTAAAAATACAACATTTAAAAGTGCGGTAATCCAACTTAATAATTTCTTGTATTTTCCCAACATATTGTAGATTCCCTTCAATTATATTCTTATCTTTTGAGCTTGATTGACTGGATTGCTTGAAGTCAACCATGATGCCACAATCGAAGTATCGTCTCTTTACATCTACACTTTTTATACGACAATGTCGACCATATGCCCACATTGTTGGATATTTCCTTGCTTGTGAAAGACTATTTATTTCAGTGAAAAAAAAATGACGAATATTAAAATCGTTAATAGTGTTAAAACTATAAGGAAACAACATTTTGTAAAATTCCAACTGTACCTTTCTTCCACATTCTCTAGACATGTTGATTTCATCTTCTGTTATGTTTGAATCTATACCTACATTTTCTATTTGATTTTGAATTTGTTCAATAACCCATTCTAGTGTGCAATATTTGCCCCATTCCCCAAGCAGATAAGTGGGAAGTGGAATATTCATTGGGTTTGATCTCTTAAACTGTCTCCTTGCTTCTAACACTTCTCTCTTTTTATCATACAGATCAATCCATTTGTTCATAAAGTCCATGTGGTACATAATGAACTTGTTGAGTATAGAACTTTCATCTACACCTACTACATGTCAACATGTTTATTTCAAAGTCCAAATGTCATGTTAATTTGGAAAATAAATTAATGATTGTAAGAAAAATAACCACACTAATCATGAATTTACTTACTAATTTCTACTTCAACAACATTAGATTGTGGTTTTTCTCCATCAATAATATTTGATGCTCGTTCTTCATCCCAGACGCGTGGCCCATCTTCAAAATCCTTACCAAGGAATTCACACATGAAGAAAAATGCTTCATTCAGTACATACCTTTCAGCCATGCAACCCTCTAGATGTGCCTTTTGTTGGACATATCTTTTAAGAGTTTTCATATACCTCTCAAAGAAAAACATCCACGTCATTGATACGACACCCGCCAATTCAATGTCATCGACTAGGTGTATAAGTAAATGGACTTGTAGGTCCATAAAACTTGTAGGGAGCCCCTTCTCAAATACACATACAATTTCTGCAATTTCCTTCTTCCACTTTGACACTTCAGATTCGTGGATCTCCTTGGAGGTCACCCACCTAATATAAGAATAGTAAATTAATATGAACCTTTAGTCATAAATTTAAATGCAATATAATATCTCTATGTCTCTCACACGTGAACATTTCATATAACCACATACCTTGTAAATGCTGAAAATCGACTTATGGCATTCCTTAAGTCAACTGTAAGACAAGAATCCCCCCTAATTGCCAATGGCATGATATGCTATCAAACATATTTATGAAAAGGTCATTAGTAATTTTTTCTCACACAACAAAAATATCAAAATATATTAAGTACTTAATCAATGTTACCAATAAATGTTAAATGATAATATATAATGCCTTCATTAAATTATGAAAATTATGTGTTGTAAACCCTGTGATATGTCCATCAACTGTAAAAGCTTTAGCTAATGATGACCCATAGCCAGTAGGTGTCCTTATTGAATGGATGACATTTTTTAGTTGGTCTAACTTTTTTTTTTTCAAAATCCATGGAGCTTCTACATATATTTCATTTTCCCTGCTTGGCCACAAATGTTTTCTATCAAATTTGGTACGCAAAAGAGCAATATATCTCCTCGATGACAAGGTGTCCTTCTCTTTGCCTGATATATGTCGAAATATAGAATCTGGGACATTTTTGAAGATGTGCATAGGATCTAATAGGTGAGATATTAATAGATCCTTCCAGTAAGGGAGCTTATAAAATATGGATTTCCTTTTCATTCCTTTTGGGATATGAACTACAACTTGTTTTGGTTCTTCAATTGAATCACCCCAATCAAAAAAATCCTCCCAAACTTTCAATTCAACATTCTCATACTTCTTAAGTCAATCACCTGGACCCATAATCATGGGAGGGCCTCTATTTTTAACTTTTCCATCAAATTGATTCTTCTAGCGATTTCTAAACCTATGATCTAGTGGTAGAAAAACCCTGTTGTTTACATAAATAAATTTATGTAGATATTTAGAATACCGCCCTTGAAATTGTTCTGCACATATCCCCTTTGTTTGAAGCCCTAAAATTCAACAAGTAATGTTAATAACATAAAAAAAAAGTATAAAACTAAGTATGAAAGTTGGGATGAAAATAAATTATGAGTGTAAATACGTAAATATTTTATCTTACCAGAACAAACACCAAGTCCTGGGAAATTATGAATAGTCCAACATAGCACACCATACAACATGAATGACCTATTTGATGGAGTACGTGATATTTCATACATTCTTATTCCTTTTTATAACAATTGCATCTCATCAATAAAAAGGCGGAAGATAAACATCCATGCTTTTAACTTGATGTTTTCTTGGAACAATGAGAGTTAGCATAAGGTGCTCTTTTCTAACACTCATCCATGGGGGAATATTGTATACTATCAATCCGATTGGCCAAACACTATAATTTGAGCTTAGGAAAGAGAATGGGAACACTCCATCAATTGCAAGACCAAACCTAATACTATGGGTTCATTTTTGAATTTTCTTGGCCATTTTTCCTCTGTGTTTCATTGCTTTGGAGTTAGCTAGAATTCACATGAATCCATGTTTACTCCTATTCTTTGCATTTCAATCCATCAATTGTGCAAGTTACTTGCAACGAAACATTCGTTGAAGTCTAGGTATAATTGGCATGTGACATAAAACCTTCTTTGGAACTGTAGGACCTTGTACATCTATATGATATCTCTTCTTTTTGCATACAGGGTATTCTACCTTATTCTGATACTCATCTCTGTATAAAATGCAATCATTTTTACATGAATGGATTTGCTTATATTCAATCCCCAACTCAACCAACAACAGATGTGCCTCTCTACAAGTTGATGGCAACACATTCTCTTCAGGGAATATTTTAGTTTTTAGTGCCCTATAAGATTGCCAGAGATTAAATCAATTGAATGTTTGACTTATGATGAACATGTTTGATATGTCAATCTATACTAGGATTTTTTATATACAATATATGGTTTTAAAATCCCCTTAAAGAAATATAAATGAAGTCGATGAATGTTTATGAATTGTATACACCAATTGACAATGAAAAGTAAGAAAAAGATTTCGACTCACTTCAGTAGGGTAGTGAATCATTTGTTTGACCAACCAAATAGTGACTTGATTTCTAATAATATTAATGTGCATTCCAGTTGTGAGGTTTTGCTTGCACTTGATTTGAACATGGGTGTCTTCGCTACTTGCTTTATGGAGTCTTTCAAGTTGTTATCATCAACATTACATTGGTGGTAACTACCCCTGATATCATCGTTACTGTCAACCATATGATCATTATTGTCATCATTTTTTCCATCCCCAAAGAAACCTGTAATCATTTCATTCAATCCTTCATGCATTGCATTTTCACTATCATGATCATCATCATTAAGGCTAGGTGGCATCTCATCAATGTATGCATATCTCATCAACTCTTCAAATTTCTTAGGTGGTAGTAATCTCTTCAAACTTGCTCTTTTCACCCTGGTATTGTTTAAAGGATGGTTTGGATCATCCCGTCCAAATATTAATAACCCAGTTGGATCATGGGTATTAGCATGTGTTTCATCAACATCTTCTACCTATCAACAAACACAAGCATTATTTAATGTTTTCCAACAATTGGATAAATCATAAATGTATCAATTTCAAAGAAATATAATCAAATATGGCTTAAAAAATAAAGATATAAATTGTATGAACATATATACATCAATTGAATAATGGAACACTATTTTATAGACTACCTTTTTTATACAATAATTTAAATAAAACATAATTTTGAAAACATAGTTTAATAAACATCAGTCCACACTCATTTATTATTCTTTGGTTCTCTGCCCTTCAGAACATCTTTAGGGAGACCTTGTTGTTCCCTTTTCTTTTGCACAATAGTGCATTTTAAGAAGGGGTAATCAATCAATAACTCATCCCCAATGGTGAGGTCCTTAATAGCCTCAACCATTATCAATCTATCAATCTCTCTTTCCATATCTCCATCTTTATCATTTATAACTTCAACAAATTGACAATTCAGTCTTACATTAGGGTCCCTTCCCTTACTACTATTTATAAATCCTATAATATTTTTGTGTGTGTATGCATGTCCATCTATATACATAAGATGAACTCTATTAATTTCTTTTCCACTTTCCAATTGGAGACAATATGTATACATATTCAAATTTAGACCATATGCTGAAATGCTAGGCTTATATTTTGCTAGCCTTCTCCATTCACCACTATAATATGATGGACCATAATATGGAATTAATCTCCTAGTGGTTTGTTCTGAATTGTTTCTATGTTTAGATCCCACATGTACATTTTGGACAATAAAGAGGCCTAGATTCACTCCATGAATATTGGAGGGCCGTATCATGTAGTTGTATCCCCAAAATTGAAACACCTCATACACTCTAGGTAGTTGTTGATCACTAGGCCAAGGGAAATATAACCGACAATCAAATGTCTCTTTGTAAATTGATCTCAAACTCAAGGGAAATTCATCATCTCCATCGCATTCATTCTCATAGGGTATGTAGTCCACCTTCCCCCTATCTTTAAGCAAATTATGCATCTTTAAATTGGTTCTTGTTTTGTGACTTGTTTTCATCAATTCCTTATCTTGTGAGGTAGTATATTGGCACATATTTTTGTTAGATGTATCATTTGATAAATGATCATTTCCCTCTAGGCTGGAAGTTAGTGATCCAGGAAACTTTAAACCAAGAACTTTATCCTGCAAGTATCCATTGAGAAAAAAATTAGTTATTTAAATAATATAAAACAATGTTTAAATGAAGTATACATGTTATTCATGTCAAATTGGAAAATTCCTTACCACAATTCCTATTGGATTTGAATCGATTGTAGGAGGCATACTACCAACTGGAAGCTCATCATATATGCAATGTCTTTGTACAATTGCTCGTTTGAATTGTTTCTTTCCATGACATACATAACATCCACAAACAAAATTTTTCTCAAAGTATTCATCCCATGTACTATAGTCCTGACCAACCTCTTGTTCAATTCAATCATTTGTTGTGTCTGGAATATCCATTGTCATATCCTCTTCCACCCACTATCGTCTACATGATTTAACAGTTTTAGGTCCACGTCCACATACATATCTTCTTATTTTACTAGTTGAACATCAGGCTTTGCATTTGCTCCAATCTCCATCTAAAATAATAAAAAACATGCATTAATTTATGTCAAGATTGGATAATACATTATAAATTTCAATAATACTGTGAAAAAAGATGGACATATCACAAAATTTCATCAGATCATTTTTCCTAAGTTAAGTCAAAATTTGAGTACCTGATGTCCTGCTTCAACCGTTGTGTCCTCATTTGACATGACACGATTTGTTGCCATGGCCTCATCTCGACCCTATAATACACAACATAGTAAATAATGTTTAGTACACCAATTATATCATTTCAATGAATATGCTATCCAACACAAAACCTCACTTTAGACATATTTCACACTTTAGATGACTCATTTAGCTGTATAGGGGTCAATTCTAAGTTCACAAATCTAACCTCTATTAGTTTTTGCACCCACAAAATTGACATGGGATAAGGAATAGATAAAATAGAGAACCATGATTGCTCCCTTAGAACATATGAAGATGAATTCAATTTAGGATCAATTTATTTATCAACTTCCAAGAAAAATACATCATTTTGCACTTCTAGGCACTAAATTAGGCGCACTTTGCACCGCCTTTTGCATACCAAACAGATTACATTTTTGGCTGAAAGCTGATGCTAAATTATGCGCACTTTGCTGCGTCGACTATAGCGCTGACTACTGAATCAAGAACAAAAGTTTAAAACTTCCCATGTCAAGAAGGAAGAGATGATAGGAGAAAAAAGTCGCACGAAGGAAGAGAGGAGAAAAAAGGGAAAAATGGAGCGAAGGAGGGCTACAAGCAAGTAGATCATAAATTTGATTTAGTTTGTGACACCATAGGTAAGGTTACAATTTTTTTTTTTTGTTCCCATAAATATTTTTGTTTGGATCAAATGGAGAGGATTGTGAAGAAAGGGTTGTGCATATTGTTTTGTTTACACACAAATTGTTCAAGTCTCATGTGGTTGCAAAGGAGGGGGGTAAAATTGTAGACATTGCATTATTTCCTCCACATCCAAGAGCAGTGAACACATTTTTGAAACCACAATGCCCTGGTTTGCTTATCATTCCCATCCCAAGCTTTTGGTTTCTGGTTCAATTTCTCGGACCTTCCTTCCATAAAAAAGTAGTCGAGTGCTTTCACGACAAGTCATTAAACTACATATGCCCCACTACAACTAGGTCTCGTGGGAATAGAGGTTGGTCGAGACAATACGAGGAGATAGGGATTTTGAGATGACAGCTGAATAATAGATCATTTCCTCAAATTTGTGAGACCTTCAGGATTAAATTAGCTATTACTAATTTTCACTTATTCTTTTACAGAACAATGAGCTTGTGGTTTCAAATTGATTGTGCGCACACATTCATTTTCTTTCTAATCAACGGATGCGACTCGAGCATGGAACCTATCTGTGTTAATTCTCACTAAAACCACACTCCACGCCCTTTTTATCCCCCAAATATTACCATTCTATACAGGTGCGCAAGCGTTGATTTTTTTACAATACATTTGTTTCATTTTGCATATATTTATATCCTTTCAAATATATTTATATTCTGTAATGCCCCTCCGTATTGGTCCCTCTGGACATTTTGAGTAAGTTTGTTTGCTGGTTGGGTTATTCGATTTGAAAATTGTTTGATCAATGAATAAAAGTGTTTTGATAAATAATTGATTAATAAAAGGTTCACTAAATATGATAATATAAATAAATAAATATAATAAACTAAAATATTTAAATACTAGTAAATGATTTGTTTGGTAATGGGAGTTATTATAAAAATTAAATGTGAGGGATATTTTTGGTACCGGAGAGTCGGAGATGAGCATTCAAATAAATGATTAAGTAAAAATAAATAAATGATGGCAGGCATTTAGTGGTCTTTAATAAATCAATACGTAAAGATAGGAGGATGGCATGTAACGTTTTTGTAATAGTTCGGCTTGGTAAATGGAGGAGGAGCATGCATTGGGTGCATGGAATTTGGGGGGAGTAATTAGAGAATCTCAACTATCCCTTTTCGGGGAGATTGTGGTTCATTAATAGAAGGGGGTATACAGGCTTTCTTTGGGGGAAAGAAAAAAATACAACCCTCAGTCTGGAAGATCACCATTTCAGCCATTATTAAGGATTGCACCTAAAAAAAAAGTAGCTGTAAGGAGAGTGGTTTTGGGGTTTATCACTGGGTACACTGCCCATTGTTGTGGGGTGCATGTTTGACTTCAAGGCTCAATCTGTGTAGAATATAAGCTATGTTCAAAGCACCATTTCTTGCATGATTGGAGGAGCTATTTAGAAATGTTTACGGGGAAAAGCTTGTATACGTCCAGGTGATTTCCAAGATAGCAGTGCACGCGTTACAGACTCAATCCATTTGGTTATGCACCTGGTAAGTATGCTTCTCTTGAAATAGTATTTTTGGGGAGTTACGACTTATATAGGTCGATGTAATTTTTGCAAGACAAAAGGAATCCAAGTATATTGGGTAGCAAGTTAATATGAGTGTTATTTAATCTTCATGTTGTAGAGCCTGCACTTTAGGTGGAAATATGATATACATATACTCTCCTTGTAACTTAGAGAAATAATGTTTCATGCGAAATTAATTGTTGTTCGTGTTAATAAAATTTACTTAGTTATCCATCAGTACATAATGGGAGCAGCTAAATAAGGACTCTGTTAGACATATTTGCATAACAATAAAATCATGGGAGATATGTTAGAAAGACTTCATCTCCCTCAGATAGGAAGGAAATTTTCTTGGAATATCTGCTTGTGTCTCTTTTTTTCTTCTAAACCCGTTCCTTGATCATCAATAAAAGCTTCAGATCCTTCCACTACGTTTGGTTTTCCCTCAAACCACTAGGTGGATTTTTCCAACTGTTCATGAGCCTGTTCTATGTTCCCATTACCCTATATTGCTTGTAGTCCGCATTCAATAGTTTGTCTTCTTTACTTAATGTTGTTTCCTCTGCATCTTATTTGATGTTGATAGTTGTGCTTGTGCATTTTGATTACCCCATTACTAAGATATGTTGTTTGTACGCCACACTTAGTTTCAGATTTTATTATCAGCCCTGGAGATTTGTGCATCAAGGTATAGTATGAACCCTTTACTTTTTGTTCCACTCTTGCTATTTAAATCTCACCATGCCTGCCCATGCCTGCAAGAATGATATGAGATAAGATGAGTTTTCCATGTCAAATTCCCTGTTGTTTACATTCGAATTTATCTCCATAATTTCATTTTTGGATTTGATACTTTATATATACTGACATACTAAATATTCAACTCATTACTATCACTTAGACCTCTATGGAGTACACTTTTAAATGTTGTCGATATGTTGGCTGACAAATGATTCTTTTCCCTTTCTAACATAGCATAATGTATAAGACTTGTAACTGTAAATTCTCTGCCTGCCCTGTTCTTGAGTTTAAACGAATGAGTGCTTGTATTCTTGAACTGGTAACATAGGAATAGATCAGGGACATATGTAATGCAATTCATGACTTGCAAACAACTCTGGCACCTTGTATTTACTCACTCATCTTGCATGCATTCCCATCTGTGTACTTATTTTTACACTTGAATTTCCTTCTTGTCTTCATTGTTGTGTTAGTCAATTTTTCCTTGATTCGGATGACAATCTATCACAACAACAGCACTTAAAGTAAAATATTATCACAGTTTAAATTACCGTCTTGATTTCATTAGCAACCTGTTACAACTGTAACGCTTAGAACATAGAAAGTAGTGGATGTTTAAATAAGTCTCCAAAATTCATTCGCAATCTGCTCTAGTTCCAACACTTGAACATAGTAGGGGGTATAGATTCATTAAACCTTCCTGATTCGTTTGGAACCTCTCTCTGATGCAGCGTTAGAACATAGAAGGTTGTAGAGATTTGAAATACCTAATTGAATTCTTAGGCAACTTGTCACATCCACAACACTTGAAAATAGAATGTTGTAGAGGTTTAGATAATCTCTCTAATTCCGATGTCAATCTGTCTTAGCCACATCACTTGACCGCTACATTGAAATCAGTGTCTAAGGAGCTTAAAATTCTGCGATGGTTTGGTCATTGAGATTCCACTTTAGTGCAGTGAAGAGTCTAAAAATTGAATTTGTCCTTAGAATCTTATAACTGTATGTTAGATTGTGGTATGATGGTTGGGACCTAGGTTGAAAACTGCAACCAGCTTGGAGATTAAATGGAGTCTTGGGAGTTGTATAGTTTCTCTTTTATATATAGTATCGAAATATAAAATTAAAAATAATAGTTGATTAAATGTTTATAATTGTTTATTAGATTGAAATATATTGATATTATATGTGTATCCGTTTAAGTAGATAAATTGGTGGTTTGTTGAAAGATGTTATTTAAATAAAGAATATAAAATGAGAATATGTAAGTGGATGGGTATTATTATAAAATATGTTTAAATTATTAAGGATGTAGTAGTAGACTGGAAAGTGGATTAGAAATAGAAGGGAATTGCTTTTATTATATGAAGACAAAAGAAGAATTTAATATTTAAATGATATAGAGAAGTCCAATGATTGTTGATTTCATAATAATTGATTATTAGTAAATTGTTGTTGAGTATTGTGTGATGTGGAAATTATGTTTTTCCAAGGTTATATTAATGTTTGATTGTAGCTTTGAATATGATGTAGATGTCGGGTTGGTTGTTTCTTTTGAATATTATGTTGTTAATAGAAGTGGTGGTTTTTTTTTATGTTTATTGGATTTGTTGTCTTCCAGAGGATAGAGGGGATATGATTTTTTATTTTATATTTTTGCAAGGGTTGGTATGGGGACCGACGACCTAAGAGGATCGCCTTGGGTAACCCATATCAAGCCTGGTGTATTTATTGAGTTTAATGTTGTTTCACCTGAAAGCAGGTGGTTATATGATTCTGTCTAGTACTTGATGATGGATTGATCTTGCACTTGGATTGTTTTTATGTGCCTGGAACTTTGCATTTGAATGTGGCTTTCGTTACCTTGAAATTCTTATCACGAGATGGTGCATGCCTCTCTTGGTGCAGCTATTTTATTGGATTACATTTCTTGAGCAAGTTGGCTTTCCATTTGAGTTTTTGAGATATGTTGTTAGTAGGGGAGTGGTTGTTCATGGGGGCCGACACACAAAGTGGTGCCTGGGTAACTCATGTGGAATTAGTCTAATAAGTGGAAACTAAATTAGTGTATTAGGAAAATGGGTAGTCTAAAATATTTAACTTGATAATTATGCCTCACTCATGGACTCAAGGGCTAGTTCAGACTTGGGAATGAGTCGAGAAGGCCTGGAATGGCAAGATCATTATCTTGTCTTTATGAAAGATAATCGATTCCGTATTGGATTGCATGTGGGGCTGGGTTTCGTAAGAGGTCACCAAGGTAACCCAAGTTGAGGGTCGGGGCCTAGGAAGATTCGCCAGGGTAACCCATGCAACATTGTGATGACACTCTTCCTTTAACAACCATGTATGCTTTGTTTCCCTCTATGTTATTCTTGGGCCTCTGGAAGCACATGTTGGCATTTGTATGCTGATGCTTTATTGGTTATTCCTTATGTTGGAAACATCTTGTGTTGGTTATATCTTGTGCTGAGATTGCCTTATGTTATTGTGGATCTTGTTGTGAAATCTTGTATCCTTGTTCTGTTTAATGGTTATTGTTGGGATCCTTCTTGTCATCTCTTAGCACAGGGGGTGGGCCTTCAGGTCCACGTGGTTGGGTGGAACGTGCTATGCACCCCATTGGGTCCCCAATCATCGATCGAGAAGTGCAAAATTGTACCTTGCAGTGACTCCTGAGTTGAACCAGAGTTGGATCCAATATTGCAGCTTTATACTCCATTTCAAATGTATCATTCCATTTTATTGTATCTTCCCCATTCATGTTGGGAAGCGAAATTGTAATATTGTAATTCTTGATTAATGTATTGTCCATGTTCGTGTTATCTTATGGTTACTGGTGTATACTTACCTTTCATGTGATGTAATGATATTGTTGTGAAAAGTAATGCAGTCATGTAAACCTGAGGGATTTGTTATATGTAGTTCATGTTTAGTCTCATTTCATGTGATATATGATTATTATGAAGCATGTTAGTACTTTTTTAAAAAAAATTGGTGCCATAAATGTTAAATATATTAGTATCCTTTGGGGTTGCTTGGCGGGGCATTACATATTCTATACAGGTGTGCAAGCAATTGATTCATAGGCATTTAAACCCAGAAAGAGAGTCATTCAAGGTAAAACTTGCATACCACAAACTGGATGAAAACTTTCATACCTGACAGTGTGTACTTCGTTTGCCTCCACAGACTGGTCAAAAATAATTTTCCCTAGGTTGCATCAAAATGTCAAGCGATAGAGAGACGAGAACAAAGGGAGTAAACTCTAGCCACAATGAGGTGATTCATTGTCAATTTATAGATTTGTAAATGTTTCCCTTGTTTCTTTCATTTTTACTTTTTAGTTTTTTATTTTTAAATTTAAAAGAAGAAATTTATATATATATATAGGGACATGTGACTGACAAAGATAAAGAGGCATTGTCTTCCATATTGGGGGCAGAGGCAGTGAACAATTTGGATGATGTGTGTTGGACAATGCTTGCTAGATACATAAAAAACTGATGTAGTGAAGGCCCTCAAACATTGCAATGAAATCAACTGTGTCAAAGGGAATCAATTGATTCCCCAAGCAGTCCTGGATCAAGCAAAAAAATAGGAGAAAATCAGTAACAGTAAACTCTAGGAGTGTAGAACATGGAGCAGAGGCTTCCACTGTCCCACCCACTTCTAGGACACATACTTCTTCCACCATGCCAAATTTTCAATCTTGCATTGGTACCTACAATACCAAGATAGAATACGTTGTGGTTTCAGGGGAAGTCTGAATGACAAATGCTAGAAAAGGGTTTTTGAATAGGTTGAAGGAATCATGCCTTCAATGGTTCAAAGACCTACATTTGTCATTCTCAAAGATACCCATACACTTGCAAAAAATAGTTATCAATGACATGGAGACTGAATTTGGAACAGGTTGGTCTGTGAAGAAGGTAAAGCTACAAATGTCTCAAAATTGCAAGAGATTTCGGTGCAACCAAACAAAGAAGATAAAAAAATCCCTCTTGAGCTAAGGCTCAAAAATAGGACAATTGATGCAAGTGTCAAAGTATGGAAAGAGCTTGTAAAAGCATATGAGAAGTCTGATGCACAGAGGAAGTCCAGTGAGGAGAGTACGCAGGTATTTGAATTTTCTCATAAGATTATATCAAATTTATTAAACGATTTTTAAATTTTATTTGTGCATAGTTAAATTGAATTACTATATGTTTCAGGACAAGGCCTCCAGGGCTAGGCTTCAAAAACTTCGTGCCACGCATCACAGTGGCTAGAAAGGTTTATAGGCCTTGATCTATAAATTTGTAAGTATATTTAATATGTTAAATGATATTTTTTTAATTCCCTAGGAAAAATTAAATGATTGCATATTAATTAGTTTAACTAGTCCATGTGCCATGTTTTGACAGGAGAAGAAATATGGCTAATATCCAAAGTAATTTTAAAAGGAAAAGTTACAAAGCAAAAAGTGGGCCGATTTTTTAATCGGGATGGAGAATAAGGTATCAATAGTTGACTTTCAATAAGTTAATTGGATATTGTTGTGTTAATATGTCAATTTGCATTTCTTGTGTTGAGTTGTTTATTGATGCGTATGATGAGTTCTAAAGTACTTCTCTGTTGGCCCTAGATCCCACTCAATTGTCCCATTATTTCATGTTGAGGAAAAAAATATTGTTTTCCTTAAAGCATAGTGGGTGACATTCATGCCTTATTTTTGTCGCATCTTTTTAATTAATGACCATTATATTTTAATATCTCTTAAGTGTCCTCATTTAAGTTATGAGTTGTATCATTTGAGTAACATAGTCCCATGTTGATTTGATTTATCTTCTTTTCTCTCAAACATGGTATCTCAAGGAGTGCTTCCTTGAATTCATGTTGCCATTCTACTAAGTGATCCACATGCATCTTTTCCATCCTTCCTCATGATGTTGCCATTCTTTTAACATGTAAGAATGTTTTGATGCATCTTGGTAGGCATCCTATAGATCTAACACATCCTTGTAGTCTACATCACTTGGCATAGCTAACCAGCCACTTAATTTGTCCATCTAATTTAAAAAAGGAAGTAAATTCATGTCTTCCAAGTTAAAAAAACTCCATAAATAAAGAAATCAGTAGTAAAAATCCTGCAACCTGATCTGATCAACATAGAGAAGTGTGTAATACTAGACTTCTTAACATTCAAAAGATAAATGGAATGTTCTTAACACCAAGTAGAGCTATTCAAAAAGGTAACTAAAAACACAAACGTGCTCCCGCACATAATGGCCTAATGGTTGGTTGTCATAGAATTCAAACTACCAAAGTAACAACACTAATCAAGTTAACATATATGCATCATTTGCATAAATAACTGAACCATTTATGTGCATGAATGAATAGTAGTCTAAGGATGTAGATGAACTCAATTCATCTGAATTTATGCCTCTTAGCAGGCATTCCTCTTGAATCTCTAATATCAGGGGCCCGAGACTTCCTTGTAGATTTTACCTTTTGTCGCCCCCTTTCCTCTTCATTGTCAGACTCGTCTACTTTTTCCTTATCTACATTTCTAGCTTCAACTTCTAATTCATCCCATGTTTTACCTTCCTCCCCTTCAAAATATTCTTCTTCTTCTTCGTCCTCATCTAACTCCACAAGAGATTCATCTTTTGAACCTTCCTCATCTAATTTTGATTCCTCTTCTACATCAGAGGGTTCATATCTTTGATATGACTCTTCTGAATTATCAGAATCAGAATCACTAGCTTCCATATTCAAAAATTCCCAACCACCATCTTCAATAAATTTGTCTGGATCATCAGTAATAGTCTTCAAAATTGGCCTCTAGTTCAAGTTCATTCTTCTATCATAATACTTTATATCCATGGAGTTCAACCATTCCTTGATGCCATCAAGCAAATATTGAGGAATGGCGTCAATGCGGAGAACATCCCACTTGAATTCTTTGAAAACAATAGCCATATCAAATGCCTTTTTCCCAAGTCCTACTCTCTCAAGGTTAATAATCTCAATCTCACTAATAGTGATTACTAACAAAGGTAATTCCACCAACTCTATCAAACAATTTACTGTAGGAACAATAAAAGAAGAGGCTTTGAAAGGAACTCCATGAAAACCAAGCTCTCTAAATGGTACATCAAACTCTTGTTCAAAATATTTTAGATGAGGCTACTCCCATAGCTCTCTTACTAGCTTGACAAATCCTTGAAACTCTGCATTGATATTATTTTTCCTATCCCCCTCTTGTTCTTCTTCCTCAATTTCATCAGTATCATACATTGACCTTCTTGCCTCTCCTAAAGTTTGGACCACATCCATTACCTCCACATAAAACTGGACATCCTTGGTCTTCTTGGTTCCCACACCATGATATGGTTATGCAAATGAAAATGAAGCAAAGTAATCATCTCCTTCTCTGTTGGCTGGAAGAATGCATGCTTAATGTTTTGATACATGATATCAACTCTCTCTTTTGCTCTCATGGTTGAATACCGAAATCCATTATGGTGGGCCTCCAGAGTTCCAGTCATCTTTCTTCCTCTTCTACCAAATGCTGGCCTGATCCACAATTTTGCAAACCTAATTGTCTTTGTTTTTTAAAGCTGAAGTTTTTCCCGAGTCACCAATGTAGCTCTCTCTTCCTTTTCAGACTCTTTCATTGCTACAGGCAATTAGTGGCTAATTGATTAACACTCTTAATCTCACTAATAGTGATTACTAAGAAAGGTAATTCTACCAACACTACCAAACAATTTACCATAGGAACAATAAAATCAAAGGCTTTGAAAGAAACTCCATGAAAACCAAGCTCTCTAAATGGTACATCAAACTCTAGTTCAAAATCTTTTAAATGAGGCCGCTCCCATAGATCTCTTACTTGCTTGACAAATCCTTGAAACTTTGCATTGATTTTATTTTTCATGTCCCTCTCTTGCTGTTCTTCTTCAATTTCATCAAGATCATACATTAACCTTCTTGCCCCTCCTAAAGTTTGGACCACATCCATTACCTCCACATAAAATTGGACATCGTTGGTCTTCTTGGTTCCCACACCATGATAAGGTTATGCAAATGAAAATGAAGCAAAGTAATCATCTCCTTCTCTGCTGGCTGGAGGAATGCATGCTTAATGTTTTGATACACGATGGGTGATCCCACAATAGTGGTTTACAATTTTTGGCCAAATTGGACATTGAAATTATTATTTTTAACTAAGTCTTCACATTCAGGAACCTATCTAGCGGCTAAACCGCGAGGAATTTGAAGATGATGCAAACTAAAGTCTCGTCACATTTTGTCTGTAGATTCTAAAAATATTTTTTTCAAAATTTTTGGAATCAGATTGCACTTCTTTTTCCATCTCCAACGAAAACTGGCTTTTTTCAAAAAACATTTTTAAAAAGTGACGCACACCGTATAACATATAACTTTTTTTCCATGAAGGATAAAAATCTAATTCTTTCGAATTTAGATTTGTAACTCCGATATCTAGTGCTTCCACTTGGTTAGATAGTTTTTAATTGAATATTTTTTCTTTTATCAAGTTTCGAAGTCAAACCAATTACAATTCAGACGTAGCGCAACCGTATAATGTGTAACTTTTTTTGTATATATCGATTTTTTTTTTTTTGGATCAAGGACTTCAATATCTGGTGCACTCATATTTTTCAAATTTTTTTTGATAATCTACTATTTTTCCACATGTGCAGAATAAAGACCTTCATTTTCAATGAAAAACCTATGTTTAATAAAACTAAAAAAACAAATACATAATGAAACTAAAAAATATTAAAATTATATTCGTTGGATAGTTCGTTCTGAGGACTACCTGATTCTAGTTGGGTTTTTGAAGAATCCTCCATTTTCATCCTCAAACCAACCTTTGAAGCGTAAAAAAATATGTTTTGTTTGTGTCTGAGGGGGAGAATCAGGGTTTAGGGGGGTTCGCTCGAACCAAGGTTCACTCGAACCCTAGTTCAAGCGAACCACCTTGATTACATGTATTTTGATTGCTTTTTGGGCAGAAAAAGCATTGAATGGGCTTGCTTGAACTCTAGTTCGAGCGAACCCATTTTTGGTTCGTGCAAACCTTCAAGTTCGTACGAACCCCTAGAATCAAAAAATTTCCCATGGGGTCATTTTTTTCTCAATTTTCCTTCCTCCATCAAATTGTAAACCACTATTATGACTTCACCCTGATATCAGCTCTCTCTTCTGCTCTCATGGTTGAATACCGAAATCCATTATGGTGGGCCTCTAGAGTTCCATTCATCTTTCTTCCTCTTCCACCAAATTTTGGCCTAATCCACAAGTCTACCAACCTAATTGCCTTTGTTTTTGAAAGCTGGAGTTTCTCCTGAGTCACCAGTGTAACTCTCTTTTCCTTTTCAAACTCTTTCATTGCTACAGGCAATTAGCACCTAATTAATTAATAATCTCAATCTCACTAATAGTGATTACTAAGAAAGGTAATTCCACCAACTCTACCAAACAGTTTACTGTAGGAACAATAAAAGTAGGGGCTTTGAAAGGAACTCCATGAAAACCAAGCTCTCTAAATGGTATATCAAACTCTAGTTCAAAATATTTTAGATGAGGTTGCTCCCATAGCTCTCTTACTCGCTTGACAAATCCTTGAAACTCTGCATTGATTTTATTTTTCTTTTCCTTCTCTTGTTGTTCTTCCTCAATGTCATAAGGATCATACATTGACCTTCTTGCCCCTCCTAAAGTTTGTACCACATTCATTACCTCCACATAAAAATGGGCATCCTTGGTCTTCTTGGTTCCCATGCCATGATATGGTTATGCAAATGAAAATGAAGCAAAGTAAGCATCTCCTTCTCCCCTGGCTGGAAGAATGCATGCTTAATGTTTTGATACATGATATTAGCTCTTTCTTCTGCTCTCATGATTGAATAATGAAATCCATTATCTTGAGCCTCTAGAGTTCTAGTCATCTTTCTTCCTCTTCCACCAAATGTTGGCTTGATCCACAAGTCTACCAACCTAATTGCCTTTGTTTTTGAAACCTGAAGTTTCTCCTAAGTCACCAGTGTAGTTCTCTCTTCCTTTTTAAACTCTTTCATTGCTACATATCATCTTTGGTATTTAATCATTTGTACCACATTGTTGATGTGCTTTGAATCCTTGGATCTAAAAGAAATTTCCTTAACATAAATATTGCTAGGGAATTTCAATGTTGGCATGTAGTTGGCATTAAAGTCAGTACCTGGAACATTGAAAATCATCCTTATATAAGAATTCCCTCCATCTTATATAGTTGGCTTGTAACACTCTTGATGGTGGCTACATGAAATGGAACCATGATCGATGCCATATATGGGTATCAGAACAACATCATTTTTTGTATCAACCTGAATCATGAGCTCTCTAGAAACATGGATATTTTCCACACTTTTGTATGAAACCATCTTAGTGGATGACTTTGAAGAGCCATGCCCATCTCTTGTACCAATGCCCCCTACAACCAATCTTCTTGTAGTCTCCTCATTCTTTTGCAGAGGGTTGGCACTTTAGGTTATGTAATAGAATTTACAGTTGATAGTTAAATTGTATAACAATTTTTTTTATGATCTTTAATAATGTTTATTAGAATTGTTGCATGTTTTACATCATTGGAATCACATATTAGCTGTAATTTTTTTGAAATTTTATTATGGTATGTGCACTTTGATATGATGTAATATGATTATGGTTTCATCTCATATGTTTCAATATTAGATATATAACAAAAAAATAAATTATTGCATGAAATAAATAATAACTTTTCATTTTAAATGTTTTTTTTGCAGAACACGGATCTTCCAGAAGATCAAGATGATCCTCATCATGATATATTAGATCCAAAAAATATTGGTTTTGTCGGTACAGATCACATGACAAAGGATGATGATGACAAATACAGAATACATTGAGGTCGATGATAATGATGATGATGATGATGACGACGACGATGATGATCACAATGGTGGTGATGATGATGAGGCAGTTGCTGGTAGTACCCGACGACATTCATGATCATATAGACTGTGTCATGGATCATTGATGATATATTGTTATGATGATGATCACAACGGTGGTGATGATGATGAGGCAGTTGCTACTAGTACCCAGTGGCATTCATGATCATATAGACTGCATCATGGATCATTGTTGATATATCGCCATGATGCCTCTTTTCATGGTTACTATCATATATATCATTTTCACGGCCTACAGTACCATATTATTGAGTTGTATCATATTGAAATTTATCATTTTCACTTATATCATTTGGACATGTATCATCTTGACTTGTATCAATTTGAGTTAAATAATTTATCATTTTTACTTATATCATTTGTACATGTATCATTTTGACTTATGTCGACTGTTGGACATGTATCATTTTCACATGTTATTGATCTGCTGGCATATTTGACTTTCACTTGTTTTAGTTATATATGATGATGATCTTATCAGTATTGACATGTCAATTTATATATATTAAAAGTGGTCGATGATTTTTGGATGGATATTTATTATGTATGATGATTTTAATTTACTGCCAAGGATGGATGTTGTCAAATTCAATTAAATTATAGATATTTGACTCACTTGTTTTACTTATAGATGATGATCATGTTATAATACTTATCTTGTTATTTAATCATATGAGTTAAATAATTAAATTACTTACTCTATAATCATATGAGTTATTTAAGAGACATCATATATTTAACTAATTAAATTGAATTAAAACATATTAAATTAATAAATGGAAGCAAAACAAGAAGCATTTTTAGAAGTGAAAAAGGAAGCATCAATGGAAGCCAAACTAGAAACAAACTATAAGCAATCTTAGAAAAATAATTGGTAACAAAACCAGAAGCAAAACCGGGAGCAAAACAAGAAGCATTTTTTATAAGCAAAACAAGAAACATTTTTAGAAGGAAAAAAAGAAGCAATAATGGAAGCCAAACTAGAAGAAAACTAGAAGCAATCTTAAAAGAAAAATTGAAAGCAAAATTGGAAGCAAAATTGAAAAGAAAATTGGAAGGAATGCAGGAAGAAAAAATGGAAGGAATGTAGGAAGAAAAATTGGAAGGAATGCAGGAAGAAAAACTGGAAGCAAACTTGTAAGGAAAACTAGAAACAAAATTGGAAGCAAAATTGGAGCAAAACCGGAAGCAATCCTACAAGCCAAACTAGAAGCAAAACTAGAAGTACAAGTGGAAGAAAAATTTGAAACAAAAGCGAATGCAAACTTGGAAGAAAAATTGGAAGCAAAACTAGAAGCAAAATTAGAAACAAAATTGGAAGAAAAACTGGAAGCAAAATTGGAAGCACAATTAGAAGCAAACATGGAAGGAAAAATGGAAGCAAAACTAGAAGCAAACCTAGAAGCAAATCTGGAAGCAAAACTAGAAGCAAAACTGGAAGCAACATTGGAAGCAAAAGTGGAAGCAAAATTGGAAGTAAACCTAGAAGCAAAATTGGAAACAAAACCGAAAGCAAAACTGGGAGCAAAACTAGAAGCAAAAATGGTAGTAGACATGGAAGCAAAACTAGAAGCCAAATTGGGTGCCAATTTAGGCATTATTTCCAATGTCAATTTCCAGTGCTAAAGGAGACGCTATTGCTGGCACCAAATTTTTGGCACAAAATTCGGTGCGAAAGTGGGTGCTAAAGATGACGCAAAAGCTGACAATGAAATGAAGAAACTCTATTTTGCTGAATTTTGTGCCATCAGATGACTCTAAATGATGGACTCAAATACACTAAAATTTGACACAAGTCAACGCTAATTGCCTGTTGTGCTGTTGTGTAAGAATTCAAGGGAATATAAGTAAGATCTAAGTTGTGAAAGGGTAGAGAGTGGAAAAATGTTGGGAACAAGAATTGCTAAATCAAAAGTAGATATTTTAGGATGGATAAGGGATTAGGACATAAGTTCCTCATGACTGTACAAAGGATAGGATGTGGAATGTTGTAGCACAAAGTTGAAAATGAAGAATGAAAAGACTAAAATGGTCAAGATAATAATGCTAGAAGTTGAAGTTGAGAAGAAATCTTTGAGATAAGTAGATTTTTGTGAAAATGGAAGAAAGGATGGGAGGATACTTGGAAAATATGAATAAAAGAGATTATGATTCTAATTAAGATGAAGGTATAGAATGTAATTCAAGTTCGAATTGAGGCAGTAGAACATAAATAAGAGAGTGCATTAGATGAGGAAATAGATGTAGATAATGATAGAAATGAGAGTACACAGAAGGTAAAAGTGTATATGTATGGAAAGTTCTAAACGAGATTTATCAAAGGAAAAATGGATAGCGAGTGTCCTAGTCTCAAAGGAGTTGTATGCACGATGGTTGGTTTTGACCTAGTTGGTGCATCTTTGGAGATTTTTTTATTGTTTTGAGACCTCAACCTAGTGTTGGTTAGGAGGACTGATCTTTTGATAATATGTTGTGTTTTGTCAAAATTGTGATACTTGATTTATGCTTGTATGTGTCTATGATGGACTATGAATTATGCCTCGTCTAATGGGCATCAAAAGTGTGATTAATTTCTTATGCTTGAATGTTGTGATGCCATTCTTTATGCTTTGGAAAATGAGCCATATGTCACTTGGATGTAATTGGATGGTAGTTGTACCATGTGTTGTTATATGCATAAGTATAAATAGATATACCATGTATGTGGTGTGCATGATTGGCATACTTTGCAGGATCATGATCCAAGGGTGGTGCTAGTGGAGCCCACCAGGATTTTGGAGAGGCACAACATTAAGTTGAAAAACCACAATGTTGAGCTATAATGCCCCGTCGTGAAAACCCCAAAGGACAATTACAAGAGATATATAGAAACGAACATGGTACAACCAAACTAAGGTGAAGCTCTCGATAAACTGCAACAACACAAACATAAGAAGAAACCAACCTGGATTCTCTGTTGAATTTGTAATCGATGCACTAAGGTGATTCTTCATTGCAACCCCAATCTATTTTACCTTCTCTGCAAACCCACTCCTTCCAAATTCCAATGGCTGTACTATTTTTAACTTTTTACTAGAGAACAATTCAAAGTAAATTTTTTTTGAAATTTTGAATGTTCTTTCCCACAAAATTCCCCATCTTAATTAGGGAAATTCTCTATAGTTTTCGATAACCAAACCCAGACAGGTGGAAAATTTCCCAATTATTTTTCAGTTTTCTGAAAGTGCATGCATGTGCACTCGTCAATTCCTCTTTTCTTCCTTTTTTCCACCTGTTGGTAAATCTTTAGGCTTTTATTTAATCTAGAAACCTAACTCTACATAATTTACTTGATTGAAAACTAAGGATGAATTTTTTTTTAACTGTTAATTATTATTTTATCCTTTAAACCTCAAATCACACTATTTAAATTTGATAAATCATAATTGTTAACCATCATGACTTTTGTAACGTAATTGATTAAATTAATTTTTCAAAATTTAAGGTTATCTCAAAATTTCCATTTAAAATATCCACATTAATATATTTTATGCAATACTTCATTATCCATGATATCTAATTTTTTTAAAAATAAACATCATCAATAAGTGGAATAATAATCCATTAAAATAAATTTAAAATAAACATTATTTATAAATGAAATTTATGTGTTCATTAACATATTCATCTTTAATAAATTAATAATATAAGTTATCAAAACATTATAACCTTTGAATTATAATTAATTAATAACATTCTCTTAACAATTTAATAATTTAATTTATTACTTTAATTAAATTACATCATACTTACAAACGTGGTTAAATCAAACCAATTAATTAAATGACCAATAATAGCTTAATCACCACAAACATCACTATATCAAATAAATAGAACATTAAACAATTAGAACTAAATGACTCAGAATGAAACGATACAAAAACAAGAACAAGGTTGCAAACAAATGACCTCGTTAAACATAATGACAGGGTGACAGACTAGGACGGGGGACTTCTTGTCAACACAGGAAAATGTGGAGGATATTGATAGATCATTTCCGCATTTGAGAATTTTATAGTATATTTTTATTTCTGCATACTATGAGTTTTATTATATATAGTAGATGTATAAGACTTTTTATGTAGATGTTTTGTAACAAGACATTGAGATGATGTCTCTTCCAAGTGGGGAAGGATGTCACATCTCAAACTTTGATGCTACCTGAATTTACTTTATGTGGAACTGATTTATGAATAATTGTGTGTGGTAAAATAAATATTATGTTATTTTGAAAGATGAAATAAGAAAATGACTAATTTATTTTGAAAAAGATGAAATGCAATGAATATTATTTTATTTCGAAGTGATACAATATAGAAAATGTTATTTTGGAATGATAAATTATATTGCTTCAATTTATTTTTGGACACTAATCTATTAATGGGTGCTTGAGTTTTCATGAGTTGCAGGTTGTCGAAGACCAAGGGTGTGGTTAAGGTAGAGGAGGCTAGCTACCTAGTAGGATTAAGATGGAATGGTCTCTCTCGCACACACAAACACTTAGTAAACATATAGTTGCATTTAAAATTTCATTTAGTTAATTATTTTATATTGTTTCTTACTTTATAGTTAGTTATTTAATTAATTGGTGGTAAATTAAATGCACATAGAAATAAAAGAAATAGCTTTAATTTATTTTAATTCTTGATTTTTATTTGAAGATTAAATCATGTTTATTTATTATTTTATGGATAATTGTGATGCATGGCTAACAAATCAAGGTTGCTATTTAAAAATTAGTTTTATTGGATAGTTTTGAAATAAATCAAGGAAAATAAAGTAAGATTTTCGAAAAACAAAACAGTGAGATAGAAAACAATAGAAAAATAGAAAAATAGAAGAAAATAAGTTAAATTTAGAAAATAAAACGCAGAAACAAAGCATAATAAAGATAGAAAAAGGAGAAAAAATAACAAAAAGATAATTATCTCTCATTCTCGAGGGAAGAGAAGACTCATTTTTTAGAACACAAGTTACATTCTCTATTTTCAATCTGCAAAAAACAATAACTGAAACATGAATGATAGAGTTGGAAATTTGAGCAAAGTAGAAAAAGAACAGTGGAAAAGGGAGAAGAACAAGATAGAGCCAAAATAGAATAGCATTTAACCAAGATTTTATGCAAATTATTTTCAGATAAAACCTTTGTTTTTGTGAATGAAAGTTTGGAATAATCTCCTTTTTTATGTGAAAGGATAAATTTCTTCATTTATATTAATTTGACTATGCACTTTGATGTCAAATAAAATCATTTAATTTTTGTATGATAAATTATGAAGCATGGTTGTACTAAACTGTGTATTCTTATTTCTTATATATATATATATAATTATATGAAAATATATGTTGTACTACTACATATTTTATACCGAACAGTAAATACAAATTGTATTTTAGATTTTTCACTTACCAACAATGAATATAACAATATTATATATTTATATATATTATATTGTACTATATATATATATATATCTAAAAAGAATAAAATAATATCAAATACTGTAATCAAAATCATTTTTAATGATGTATCGAATCGTTGTATTGTTTGTTTTACTAGAAGGAAGTTTAAATGGAAATCTATTAGAAAGGAAATTTATGCATACTATTTACAGCTGTAAGTTGTGGGATGGCTATGTTGTGGAAGGTAGCAACTCTTCCACAAGCTGTAGCCTATGGAAAAGGTGTTGTCCTTCCACAGGCAACTCACCTTCCACACAACCACTATGTTAAGTAAAACATGAAATCTCTTGTTAAATATTTTAAATAAACCTTCGTTGTCTCGAATGTATTATGTGAATTATCTAAGCCTGCGTTTTTCTTGGAATTATTCTGTATTGCCTATATATATATCTGTGTATGCACTACTCTGTATTTAACAGTTTATATGTTGTTGAATAGAAACTCCATTGAATATGGGTTAACTTTTGTTTGTAAATTAATATTTCTGAATATGTAATATATCTATATATATATATACATATATATGTTTAAGTTTTATTTTTTTGAAATGAATATATATATATAACTGTTATAGCCAAGTGCTCCTTTTGAATATATAAATATAAATCTGAATTTTTAGATGAAACCATTTAAATTGGAAATTGTTTATACAAAATGAATTTTTACAATTTTGTATGCAAATGGAAAGACACACACACACACACACACACACACATATATATACATACATTTGTAATTTACACTTAGAATGTAAGTAATCTGATTGAATTGAGAAAATTGTTGGTTGTAGAATTAAATATAAACAACTTATTTTTTCTTACAGATTATTTCATTTTGTTGGATTTGTATATATAGATGGACATGCAAACCAATATAACAAACTTCGGAAGAAGAAAATGTGTTTCCAAAAAAAATCGTGAATGTTTGAAACTCAAACAATCTATGAGATGCTATATTTATTCTTTCTATGGAATTACTTCTGGGACAAGATGTCAAATGTGGGCTTCTAGAGACAACAATTTACTTTTTCTAAATTACCATTTTATTATTTATTGTTTGGCCAAGCTATTGTACCAGTGAAATAGATGGTTTTGAAAAACCTAGATTATATGTTATATATGTTTCTACCACATCATGTATGCAAGTATTATGTTATTCTAGTTTAGGAATGCATATAGGTATCAGACACACATTGAGAGATTCCCTTCTGCTTATACTGTTCCAAGTTGCTAAGCTTCTCGTGTAGGGTTGATGCTTTCTTTGTGTTAGGAAGAAACCCGAGGAAGTTCAGTACTTTGTGGTTGGGCGGAAAATAGTGCCTTAACCGGCTCACTCTTGGCCTTGGCTTGAACAAGACCTTTAGAGTCATGGCGATTGAGGATAGAGATTCTTATACTATATGGTACATTATGGATATAATTCTTTGTAAAATTCTTGTATGGCTTGCTTAGCCAATCTGTAAATGTAGATTTATCTTTATGGATGTAATTGTTGTATTGATGTAAAACTTATACTTGTAACACTGAAACAAATGTAATGTAACACCCCTTTTTGGTGTATGTGAATGAAGTGTAACACTCTTTATTGTATGAGATTAGTACTTCATTATTGTAACTTGTTATTGTACAATTATAGATACTTTATTTAATATATGCCTCATTTTCCTTATTTGAAATAAGCATTGTTTTTTGGAATACTATTTATAGTATGTGAGTTTTTTGTGTTTTACTGTTTTAGTTACCTTATTATTTATTTTTACCTCTTTTTCTTAATTTTTTTTTTCATTTTTGTTTATTTTTATTTCATTCTTCCACTCTTTTCTTTTTATTCCTCTTCTTTTTTATGATTTATTATTTTTCTCAATACATTCTTTCATCTTGTTGCTTTTGTAACACCCCTCTATTTTGGCTCTTTGGATCAGTTGTGTGCTTCCTTGTTATGATTGTGTTTGACTATGCTTTGACTTTGGAACTGGGTTTCTTTTGACCGTTACCTGTTAAGCGTTGTAAACATTATATTTTGATGTGATGATATTTTATTCTGATGTTATTATTATTTCATGTTATGGATTAAATTAGCATGTATGCACGAATTACCGATGCTTTATGCTTTGATTATATCATTGATGATTAGATGTGTCAGTTAGCGATATTATATTGGTGAAGGGGACGGGATCATGTCACTCGCATGCGAGCGCCTTGTGATTCTGCGATTTCCTCTTCACGGTGTGTTTTAATATATTATATGCATGTTTCAACACTCGTATTGTATGCAGGATGCAGGTACAGGACATCGACTCCACCTGGTTTCACAGGTTTGAGTGTGTCCATTGACCAACGGTATTGATTGGGAGATAGTAACTAGGTTTTCTGTGTCAAACCATCACCCTAGTCATAGTGTGTCGTCGGGTTTGTAGTCGGGTTCAGTTATTTTATGTTGTTAGTTTCCTCCTTGGCCTTGTATTTAAAATTGCAAGTTAAAAGTGATTAAAGGGCTTTTAAAATTTATAAATGATGATTGTTTTGTCTTATTGAGATGTTGAAAAATTAGTGATTAATTAATTAATTTAATTTAATTAATAAAATAATCTAATTTTGAATTAGATTTATTTTATTAACTAATTAAATTAATAGGGATAAATTAAATCAATTTAGCCATGTTGGCATCATTAGATATTTGGATTAAATAAAAAAAATTAGAAATATGTTTTATATTTTACTCCTAGAAATAAAGTTGAAAAATAATGTTATTAAATGAATTGTTGAATTATATTTTGTTAAAAGAAATTTATTTGACCTTGGGGTTGTAAATAGATTTTTATTTTAAAAGGATATTATGCAAATTACACTTGGAAATAGAAATTGTTTTATGATTTTGCAAAAATGAAATATCTTCATTTAGCAATAAGTTTGGTGGGTGAGTCCATTTTTAGGGCTTTGACAAATTTGGGGGAAGGGCTTGCATAAGGAAATTAGGATTTTATTTTCATGGGAATTTTTTTGAAAATAGAGGATGGAAATTGGGGAGAAAAAATTGGATTTTGGTGGAGAGCTTGGAGGTGGCTAAAATTGTGGAATTGGAGGGCTTGGAATTCTCCATTGTTGAAAGCTTCCAAATTTGGAGAAAACACAAGGTTCCATCATTCTTTCTTCTACTTCTTGTTTCTTCTTGAATGGAATTTAAATGATTGTAAATATAGTTTTAGATTCAATGAAAATCCATTGAAATGCTCTCAAACTTGCAAACTTGTAGTTAGATTTGGAAATGGAAACCAAACAAAAAATTTACTCCAAAAAAAAAAGGTGAAAATCAAAGAAAACTCTATTTCAAACTTAAATTTTGAAACCCATTTTGTTGTTTTGAAAATAATTTATGTTCATGAAATGGGTTTGGATTATTTTCACAATTTGAGTTTGAAATCAAAATCTAGGTATATATATTTGTTATATTTGAAATTTTTTGATTTTGGGTTCAACCTAGAAAATACCCTGTATTTTAACCATGGACAAACGTAGGGATTATTTAAAAATAAATAAAATAAATAAAGTTTAAATTTTGTTTTGTTGCTATGGGGTGCGAGATCAAACCCCACCGCCACACACACAGGCCGCAGCCGAAACGGCCATGGACTATGTATTACACACAGGCGGCGGCCGAAACGGCCACGAACTGTGTGTTATACACACAGGCGGCGGCCGGAACGGCCACGAACTGTGTGTTATACACACAGGCGGCGGCCGGAACGGCCACGAACTGTGTGTTATACACACAGGCGGCGGCCGGAACAACGACGAACTGTGTGTTATACACACAGGCGGCGGCCGGAACGGCCACGAACTGTGTGTTATACACACAGGCCGTAGCCTTTAGGGCTTCGTGGCATTCCAAATGAAACTTTGGATTTTGTTTTTTTTTATGATTTATTTTATAATAATTATTTAATATTATATTAATATTAATATATAATAATATATTTATATATTATATTATATGTATAATATATAATATATTATATATATATAATATATATATAATATTTAAATAATAAATTGTAGAGTGTAATTAAATTGCTTGATTAAGAGGATTGAAATATTTGATTAAATAGATATTTTTAATGGAATTTATATATTTTTTAATGAATAAGGAATTTTATTGTGAAATAGGTTTTTATTGAATAAGATAAATGCCTTGATTTATTTAAATGTTTTGAATATGAAAATAATAGGAAATTTAGAGTCAGTAAATTGATTTAAATGTTAGTTGAATGACTTTATTATTTAAGTGTTTTGATTATAGTTATAGTTGTGAAATTGAGAATCAATGAAAGCTTTATGTTAGTCAAATGATGTTAGTTAATAAATTGTTTGATTATGAATTGGTTGTGAAACTAAGGATAAATGAATGGCTTTGATTTATTGCAATAACGTGGAATGAAATTTAGAGTTTTGATTAGATAAATGCAAGGAATATTGTAATTGACTGGATTTAGGAAATCCGAATATTAGTTTATTTAATTGCTTGAAGTACTTTTAATGTTTATTCATTCTTGCTCGATGTTGGGAGTATAGAGTCATTGTTTGAAGTCTTCCAGATAGGGGATTTGTATCCTGTTGTGGGTTGTCTTTACGAAAGTCAACTTTTGATGTGTCGTGGAAAATGTGCATAATTACACCATGTGGATCACCCGATTTTCACGAACCGGGATTTGTGCCTCCTTGGGTATAGGAGAGGGTAATGTGATTTGTAACTCCTTTGGAAGGAGTGGGTTGTTGTATTTGGTTTCCTCCAATGTTTGGAGTGGGTTTTGTATTTTGGCTTCCTCCAGTGTTTGGAGAGGGTTTTGACCTTGTTTTCCTCCAGTGTTTGGAGTGAGTTTCCTTGTTTTGTTACCTCCTTGGATTGGAGAGGTCGTGTTATCTAGTTTCCTTTTTTGTGGTTGTGTTGTCGATAGGAGAGTGGCTCTTGGTGGGGGTCCGACACACAAAGGGGCGCCAGGGTAACTCACTTAGAGTTTAACTAAGTGATAATTTTAAAAAATT
This sequence comes from Sequoia sempervirens, assembly GCA_007258455.2. Taxonomy (NCBI): domain Eukaryota; kingdom Viridiplantae; phylum Streptophyta; class Pinopsida; order Cupressales; family Cupressaceae; genus Sequoia; species Sequoia sempervirens. The sequence goes on along the minus strand of VDFB02381618.1, from coordinate 28,938 downwards.
AATGGGGATCTTTCACACTAATAAAGGTAACAGATGCCTCTCTCATGAAGCAAGTGAATGATAAGGCTCGAGATGAGATGGGACGCATAGTTTTGCGTGAGGGTCTGGCGGCCGGTAGAGGCAAGCCAGGGTAACCCAAGATGGGGGTCTGGTAGCCTAGGAAGGTTGAGCTAGGGTAACTCATGGCAATTTATGCATGACACTCTTCCTATGTCGACAGTTAATCAGTTATTGTGTGATGTACATGATCATTGTTCTCTGGAAGCATTGTAATCTCGTGAAAAGTGATGTTGTAATTGTAGTGGTTAAGTGATATGTGATTGGTTAAGTGTCATTGTGATTGTTGATGTTAAGTGACCTTGTGATTGTAGTTGTATCAGTTCAACCATGTAATAGTCGTGTCTAGTGGTAGATGGTCTTGTGTAGGAATCCCTTGTTACTATCTCCTAGCACAGAGGGAGTGGAACCTTTTGGATTCCACGTGGTTGGGTGGCGTGCATCTTATCCGTTGGTTCTTCTTCTTATTCGTGTGGTCGTGATTTCCAGTTGGAGAGCTCGTGGGAATTAGTTTATTCTCATGCCTTGTCCTTTCAATTGGTTATTGTATTTTTTTACCCCTCATTGTGATCGAGGTGGAATTTATATTATGTAATCTTGATTATTGGATTTATCTCATTCGGGGAATGAGTGTTGTAATTATGTTGTAAACTGTAATATTGGAATCCAGTGGTATTTCATATTCTATGATGTAAATTATCTTGCATGGAATGTATGCGTTCTCATTTCCTTAAGTAATTAAATGTTATGATTCATTTCATGTATGTGGTTTTGCAGGTTTATAGTAATCTCCACCTCGTAGCCTTAGGGGATGTTGGCAAAGTATAGTGAACTTGTATGTTAATGTTCTTAAACAAAAAAAAAAATTGTTGCGTTTGGTTAGTGAATTGCAACTTCCCCTAGGGTTGCGTGGCGGAGCATTACAGCTTTTCCTTTTCACTAACTATTCTTTATTTATTGATTTTTTAATTTGTTCTCTCTCAATTTCACTTACTCATTCTTTCCTTTTTTCTTCTCTTCGTCTCATGCTTGCTTTATTCTTTCTCTCTCTCTCTCTCTTTTTTGTTTTTTGTTTTAATGTCTCTACTTTCTATTGTTAAATTTTCTATAAATTTATTTCATTCCTTATCTATATACTATTCTTTTATTTTTTCCTACACTTTTAATATTATCTGTCTTTTTCTCTATGTTACTCTTTGTTTTTCTTACGTATGTTACCTTTTTTTTCTCATTCGTGTATTTTATGTTAAATTAATTTCTCATTTTGTATCTATTTCTTTTTTCTTTAAATCTTTTATCATTTTTTTTGTTTATCTTTTTTTAATCTATCATTTATTTTGTAGTTTTTTCATTCTTTCACATTTACACTCTCTCAATATCTATTATTTTGATTTCTTACATTTCCTTAGTTTTGTGTGTGTGTGTGTCTATTTCTCTCTCTCTCTTTATTTGTATTTATTGTTTGCATGCCTATTTTAAAGATTCTTTATTTCTTCACCAATATTTCTCTGTTTTTGTTTCTTTTTTTTTATTTGTCATTTTTTCTAACACTTTTAATCTTTATCTCTATGTTTGGAATTTTGTCTCTTCCCACTTTATTTATGTCTTTTATGTCTTTCTAAATATGTTTATTATTTATTCAAATTGTTTACGAGAGTATATTTTTGTTGTCTCTCTATCTTCATTCTCTCTGTCTCTTTTTATGTTTTGGTCATTCATTATTTATGTATTCATCTTTATCTTATTTTTAAAAAAGTTTTTTAACTTTAATTATTATTATTTTGATATTTTTATTGTTTTTGTCTACTTTTTGTCTTTTACTTTCTCTCACAAACTTTCTTTTATTGTCTCACCATGTCCCTATCTTTTTCTCTCTATCTCTCTATTTATTTCTTTTATTTTTATTTTTTACTTTTTATCTTTCACTTCTCATTCTAGTTATTTTATATCTAGATCTATTTTCCTATTATATTTCCTTGTATCTAATTTATCAAGCCCATTCCTTCCTTTCATGTTTTCTCGTTCTTTCTTTTTCTTCTTCAATTTTTAATATATGACATGTTTTCGATCAGTTGATGATGCTAGAGACATAGATAGTAATTGATTTATCTATGCTAAAATTGAATTAAAAAATTGATCTCCATACCCTCATTCTCTCTTAAGAAGGAATAGAAGTCAAGTTTGTCCTAGAGCCCACATGAATAATGAGGAGGCTTAAGTCATAAGTAAGTATGCTCCCCATGGTCTTGTATTTGATTTTGAAGTTTAGGTTTACTGATGCACATGGTTTGCGAGTTGTTGCATAGACCGTCAAGGGACTAGTTTCACCCCAACGTGACAACCCTTCTTGACTCCAACTTGGTAGAATGTAAGACCAAAGTAAGGCAGGTTAGGTGTTGGGTTGGGTCGTAGGGATACCCTTGAGTCAATAAAAACAATAAAAAATGTTAATACTTTTTTATTGCATTTGAAAGGGGTTTGGATTGGAATATTTTGATTAATTGAAGGTCAATTTGCAAAAAAATCATAATGTGATTTTAGTGTACTTGTTGATCGATACACCACAATCCATTTGTATTAAGTTACATAACATCCTTCTCCTCTACCCTTTAGATCACATGTGCTTTAGAAGAATTTGTATCCTTGTGGCTCAATTCAACCATTTCCCACCCCAACTTGGCAATATGTAAGACCAAGGTAAGGCAGGTCGGGTGTCGAGTTGGGTGATGGGATACCCTTGAGTCAATAAAAAAGAATCGTCCCTGTGACCCAACTCAACCCTTTTTAACCCCAACTTGGAAAAATGTAAGACCAAGGTAAGATGGGTTGGGTGTTGAGTTGGGTCACAAGAATACCCTTAAGTCAACAAAAAAAGAAGAGAGAAAATTCCATACTTTTTTATTGTCTTTGAAAGTGGTTCAGATTAAAATATTTTGATTTTATGTTTCCCATGGTTTTGGGTTTGAATTTGAGGTCTGAGTTTACTAGATGCACGTGGTTTTTGGGTTGTTACATACATCCCCAAGGAACTAGTCTCGTCTTAGTGTGACACCTCTTCCCAACCCCAACTTGGCAGAATGTAAGACCAAGGTAAGATGGGTTGGGCATTGGGTTGGTTCGTAGGGATACCTTCGAGGCAAAAAAAAGAAATATAAATTCATAATTTTTTATTGTTTTTGAAAAGGGTTTGGATTGGAATATTTTGATTAATTGTAGGTTAATTTATAAAAAAATTATAATGTGATTTTAGTGTACCTATTGATTGATACACCAACAATCCATTTACATTAAGTAGCATAACATCCTTCTCCTATGCTTTTTTGTTCAAATGTGACTTAGAAGAATTTCTCTCTATGACCTAGCTCACCTCTTTCTGACCCCAACTTGGCAAAATGTAAGACCAATGTAATGCAAGTTAGACATTGGGTTGGGTCATGGGGATACTCTTGAGTCAACTATAAAAAAGAAGAGAGAGAAGTCCATACCTTTTTGCCTTTGAAAGGGGTTTGGATTATAATATTTTGATTAATTGGAGACCGGTTTACAAAAAAATCATAATGTGATTTTTGTGTACCTATTGATTGATACACCAACAATCCATTCATATTAACATAACATCTTTCTCCTTTACCCTTTGGATTAAAAGTGCCTTAGAAGAATTTCTTTTCTCCTTCATGAAATTTGCATAACACTATTACAAAGGGGAAGATAAGTGTATTATAGAATCAACCCAAAACTAAAGAGGGATGGAAAATAATGAACCAAATAAGTAAAATCAAAGAATTATTTTTCATAGGATTGAAATTTAGAATCCATGGTTTCACCAATCAAAAAAAATTTCTTATTTTTTTTCACATCTTTCTATCTTTTATTTGTTATCTATTTTTGTCATTTTCTCAATTATCTCTCTTTATCTATCTTCCTTGCCCATTTCTATATTTTTACATTTTTTATTTTTTTTTCAATTTATCTCTTTATTCTCTCTCGCTTGTTTGTTTGCTCACTCACTCTCTATTTTTTTTATTCTCTCCATCTATCTTTATCTTTCTCTTGTTTCATTTTTTGGTCATTTTATTTCCTTTTTATCTTTGTATGTAGATTTTTTAGTTTCTCCCTCCCTCTATTTATCACTTTTTTTTTCTCTTTTTGTTACTCTATTTTTTTTAATAACCTTTTGTTTGTTTGCTAAGGTTGATTGAGCATTCCTTGTAAGTCACATAATTTTCATTTACTTGGTCATGTGGGGTGTATGTAGAGAGATTGATATTTTGGACATATTCATGGAAAATAGGTATTTGTAGTGTAATTTTTATTCACGATAATATATTGTGTGGATAGTTTTGGAGGCTTGGTTTTTCACTAGTGCAGATTTTTCTACAATATATCTTGTCATCTTATTTGTATGTTTGTTTATTCTTTTACATATTTTTCACACATGAAGTTTTGTGGAAATAGTTTTATATTGATGCAAAGTTTTATTCCTTTGGTATCAAATCCTAGTTGTTACATTGTGGGAAGAGATCACTTTAATATTGTTTTTTTTTTCAGCATCACTTTAATATTGTTAACAATTGGAAGGAGTAGATTTTTGTGCACAATTAATTCCATGGATTTCTAAGAAAATAATAAAGGCATTTTGAAAATAATTCTATACAATTGTAAATTTTTATGTATAAGATTATATTTAGTGATAAAAAGATTTCAACTATACCTATTTTAGCTGAAAGATTTTGGGGACTAGGCCTTGGCCCGATGACCAAATGAACAGGCGGTCACAACCAACATGTGGAGACTAATGCAAATTGTTCATTGAGGTAGGTGAACAAAAACTATTCATAAGGCCACCAAACAAGTTATCGAGAGTCAATAAGAAAGAAACACATGGTTAATTAGGATTTTCTTAGTAGGAAACATGAAAAATTAAAAAAGTTGTTGAGGCTTCCCTTGTGGGCTTGAATAAGTTAAATTCTACATACATAAATCCAAATAAAGCTAGAGGGAAGCACATAATGCACAATCTAGGGGGTTAATGAGTTGGGCACCATGGCTTATTAACACATAGGTTAGAAAAGGGATAGATTTGCATGGGGTCAAATGATCAGAATGAGCTTAGAAAAAGGGAGGTCAAGATGATTTCTAAGGGAAAATAATGACAATAATGACGTGCTACACAAACTTCTTTATACCTCAAACACTAGAAATTGGATATTGTTCCCAAGACATCTAAGCCTTTATATGTTGAAACCTTCACAAAGAAACATGTAGTATCTACCTTGAAGTCTTAGAACAAACCAAATATTTATAATCTAAAGGATTGTTTTTCTATAGGTCGTATTAGCAGTTTAATTTGTATGTTAAATTATAACAACTCAAATTGAATTGTATGTATGGTGGAATTGTTATTGAAATTATATATGGAAGCTCTCTAAGATATGAAACTCATAACTATAAATATAATTTACATGTATACATAATGTATAAGATTGTATAGATGATGGAATTGTTATTGAAATTATACTGAGAAGCTCTCTAAGATCGAAAATGCAAAACTATAAACATAATTTACATGTATGGGTGATCCCACAATAGTGGTTTACAATTTTTGGCCAAACTGGACACTAAAATTATTATTTTTAACTAAATCTTCACATTCGGGCACCTATAGCGGCTAAACCATGAGGAATTTGAAGATGATGAAAACTAGTCTCATCACATTTTGTCTGTAGATTCTAAAAATATTTTTTTCAAAATTTTTGGAATCAGATTGCGCTTCTTTTTCCATCTCCCGCGAAAACTGGTTTTTTTCAAAAATAGCATTTTTAAAAAATGATGCACACCGTATAACACATAAATTTTTTTCTATGAAGGATAAAATTCTAATTCTTTCGAATTTATATTTGTAACTCCAATATCTAGTGCTTCCACTTGGTTAGATAGTTTTTTATTGAATATTTTTTCTTTAATCAAGTTTCGAAGTCAAACCAATTACAATTCAGACATAGCGCGACCGTATAACGCGTAACATTTTTTGTATATATCAAAATTCAATTTATTTTTTGTTGGATCAAAGACTTCAATATCTGGTGTACTCATATTTTTCAAATTTTTTTTGATAATCTACTATTTTTCCACATGTGCAAAACAAAGATCTTCATTTTCGATGAAGAACCTATGTTTAATAAAACTAAAAAACCAAATACATAATAAAATCAAAACATATTAAAATTATATTTGTTGGATAGCTCATTCTGAGGACTATCTGATTCCAGAAGAGTTTTTGAAGACTTCTCCATTTTCATCCTCAACCCGAGCTCCGAAGAGTAAAAAAATAGACTATTTTTGTGTCTCAGGAGGGGGATGAGGGGCAAGGGGGTTTTGAATGAACCCCTAAGGGTTCGAGCGAACCCCTAGAGGTTCGCTCGAACCAGGGTTTGACAGAACCTATTCAAGGAGGTTCGCTTGAACCCCCTTTGCTATTCATTTGATTTGTATTTTTGGCGGCCAAAATTTAAAGGGGTTCGCTCAAACACTGGTTCAAGCGAACCCCTAATGCGTTTGATCGAACCAGTAGGTTCGTACGAACCCCCAAAATCATTTTTTTTGCTTTGGGGTCATTTTTTGTGAGTTTTCCTTCCTCACTTGAATTGTAAACCACTATTGTGGCTTCACCCGTATACATAGTGTATAAGATTTGAATGGAGTTTTACATTATATATAAATATCTAATTGAATATGTATTTGTCTTGGTTGTTAGTATTAGACTAACAATAGTCAAGACTTGCAATAAGATTTTCACTTTTAAAGAAGGGTGATTTAGCAAACACTATTGATAATCTTAGCTTCTTACAAACTAAAGTAGAGATGAATGTTTGATTTCAAACAAAGGTTTAAATGAAAATTAAACATAGCTTACTAATGGTTAAAGTAGGGACTTTGACTTATGGACTATGGACTTTAGATGAAGGAACATTTACCGTGTACCTAAAATACTTGGACCCAACCATTGTGTTGGAATATTACATCTTAGTATATTATATATTAATATATTAATAAATAAGTGATGGTTATTTTTATGATAAAAAGTTGAATAAATAATTGTCAGGTCGTTAAAAAGGAAGAAGCTTATTAAAAATAATACAAGCAAAATTTAAATCCTCTTAGATTCATCACAATATAATATTGTATATTATTTTGTGTATCATGGTGTAATCTCAATTTTATGCTCTACCATTTTTCAAATTGTGATTAGAGACAACATTTGGAAGCGGAATATGGATAGACAAAATGTAGGTGGTTGTGTGGGAGAAGTTAGCATGAGAGACCTTATCCCCATCATGAACACACTACATTAACACAAGTAGTTAAAACTTGTGAGCTTAGTAGCACAAGGGAAAAAACCCACAACCACACTAGCTTAACAAGGATTTGGAGCATGAAGTCACCGGCATGAATGCCAATAGCTTCAACACAAAGGTTTAAACCTATAAGCACAACCAATCAGTGAGAGTACAATTCTTGCAATCACAATGGCTAAGTGGGAGCTTGAACCTTGATGTATACAATAAGAATTCCATGATTTAACCATCACATTATGCCATGAATGACTAGTATTTATTAATATTTTACAATAATATAATTTTCTAATAATTAAATGTTCTAAGATCTCCTAACCATTGTGCACAAATGGGAACCTAATTCTAAACATAAATGGGGTCAAGATAGTATATGTTTCAATATCCTTTCTTAAATTTGTAAGTAAGAGGATGCCTAGTAGAGATGTAGGGCTCATGAACAATCTATACTTACAAAAATTTAGACTTAAATAGTTACCTAAACAATCAATATTTTCAACCATTATACTATACTCTTAACAATAATATTAATATAATTTAAATTGTAATATTTTAATTCTTTTTTTAAAAAATACCAAAATTTAATTATCTTCTTATTATGAAGTTCTCTAGCTTTGGTGGATAAAGTTTGTAGAGGGAAAATAACATATTTGATTAACTTCCAAAGGATCCTTATTGGAAAAGTAAAAAACAAGAGATACAAAATATAGAACTCTAGCCATTATAAAGCAAAACCCATGAAGGAGCGAAAACTAACATAAAATAGGTCGATAACTAAAAATAATAATCACACAACAATAGCCAAAGCATACAAACCAGACCATTGCCTATTGCTTGTAAGTCATCCCCTAACCACCAACACCAACTCTAGAACTTGAAGTAGAAGCACCACCACCCAAGTCTTCTCCAATAAATGGACATCTTCCAAAACCAAGCCATCTTTATCCCTAATCCCAATGACCACGTTGGAGACATTATCATGATTCGCTAGGGCCAAGAATAGTAGTACCCTATGAATCACTTATAGGTGATCCCACAATACTGGTTTACAACTTTTGGCCAAACTATACACTGAATTGATTTTTTCTAATTAAATCTTCACTTTTGGGCGCCTATAGCGACTAAAGTATGAGAAATTTGATGATGATGCAAACTAGTGATTTGTGATATTTTGTCTGTAGATTCTAAATATATTTTTTTCAAAAATTTTGGAATCATATTGTGCACTTCTTTTTCCATCTCCTTTGAAAATTAGTTTTTTCAGTAAACACCATTTTTAAGGAGTGATGCTCACCGTATACAACATAACTTATTTTCCATGAAGGATAAAATTCTATTTTTTTTAATTTAGATTTGTAAATATGATATCTAACACTTTCATTTGGTTTCATAGTGTTTTATTGAATATTTTTTCTTTAATCAAGTTTTGAAGTCAAACCAATTCACAATTCAAACATAGGCAGATTATATACAACATAACTTTTTTTGTATGTATCAAAATTCAAATTTTTTTTTTGTTGGATTAAGAACTTCAATATCTAGTGCATTGATATTTTTTAATTTTTTTTGATAATCTGCTATTTTTCCACATGTGCAAAACAAAGATCTCAATTTTCGATGAAAAACCTACATTCACAAAAAATAAAAAATAAATATAATAATAAAATTAAATTTATTTAAAATTTTACTTTTTGGGAAGCTTATAGTAAGTACTACATACTTACAAAAAATAAATTTTAAATGAATTCATTTGATCCCCCAAAAGATAAATCAAAAGTGGTTTTTTATCAACATTTTGATAGGTGTAAAGGAGACTTCGTCATAGGTATGGTTTAAAACTCACAGGGTTCTATCTAAGGGGGTTTGATCTAAGGTGGTTCGATCAAACTCTCTTCAATTTGAATCCATTAAATGGAACTTTTCAAGGCTTAAATCATTATATTTTATAAAAATATGCGATTTCAGCAAAAGTCAAGATCTCCCAAAAATTGTAAACCAATATTGTGGGATCACCCTTATGTGTGTTGCATTGAATGCGACAACTTTAGCCCATCCAAATATGGAAAAGTAAAGGATAAATGACTCTATTAAAATAAGTCACTAGAGATGTTTGACCACCTTCCCCAAATCCAAGCAAAATGCCTACAAGTTATCCACACTACAATGCAATGTTAAAATTTCCTTAAGAATGAAAGCTATACACCATATCTAGAGATCATGAATCCAAAAGATCTCCCATCTTGAGAAAAAGAGGAAATGCAAGTGAAATAAATGTTTAGTTCATTTTTTTTATTTTTCCTACACAGGTTTGATTTTAACGAGCAAAGATTCATAATTGCTTATTCAATAATGTTTAGTAGTAATTGTATGTTCTCCTTTTCAATGGTTGTTGAAACTTCTAATCTTGAGTCGGAGTATCAAATTTCTAACATGTACCTTATACCTATCAAAGATCTCTTGGATATTGCAACCTTCATTCCTCTTGTAGCCACCAAACAACAATTAATTTTGGGGCCTCTATTTCTAATGTCCATATTTGGGAAATGTGAACAATTTAATTTTTGGATAAAATTTATTGTTAGTAGATGAATTTGAAAATGTATGAGAAAAAAAAAAAGGAAAATGATAAGATAACAGTTAATAGAGAAGTTGTTGAAGGAAATTTGTCAAATTTGTAGCATTAATATAGTTAAGGAGGAAGAACATAATAGAGAAAAGGAAGTGTAATAGTAGTATAGATATAGGTAAGCAAATAGCAACTCTAGATGACAATCATATATAGCGAGAACAATCTTTGTAATCAATTTGTAACCCTCTTTTTGCAAAATTTATTTTGGATAAATAGAAAAATATGTTTTCTCTATTTTTATGTGGCATTCTTTCTCCTTTGGTCCCCATTCTTGTTTTAGTTTGGATTTATTCCAACAAATTCCTTAGGAAAGCTACATTGGTAGGGGACAGATTTGAGGAAGTATGAGGAGATAATGCAAGGGGCGGTGCGGCTGAAAGAGAAGGGGGCTGATAGAAGTGTAAAATATGTTAAAAACCCCAATTAGTAAACAAATGTTTGAAAATAAAAATAAACTAGTGTATGGGTGAGCAACTGAGAAGTGCACGATTGGTTGGAAACCATGAGAATTTTAGAGAATTGGCAGATAATGAAGGGTGACTTGTTTAAAATCTGACGGCAATAAAAATAGCGCGCGGTGGAAGGTGACAAGACGTGCAGAAGATAGGAAATGATCAGAGAGGATGTGCGAGGTTGGGAGGAGATAAGCAGGGAATATTTGAAGCAAACATTGGAAAATTAAAGGCCGACGAAGGATGAAAGGAAACGCGGGTATAAGGAGTTAGCAAGCGTTTCAAAGCAATCAAAGGCGATGTCTGAGAGGAAGATAAGTTGGTTTTTGCTTGCATTCTCACGTGTTGACGTTTGGGGCGATTAAAACCTGTGAATCGATGTATAAGAAGCTAAGGAGACAGCGTACAAGGTCAAAGTTTGGTTGTTCTATAATTTAAATAGCATAGCAGATATCTATAAGTGGGATTCGATGGTACAAGGCCGATTGAGGATGAACACCGATAAGAGAAGGGCAGAATTGAGTGGAAGGCAATGGATGAAGACAAACGATGTCTGAAATACAATGTAAAGTGGGCAGTGTGGTGAATTCTGGAACATCTTGCATATTAAAGAATTAAACATATAAAATGCAGAGAGATGGTGCGAGAGTATGAAGAGTTAGAATGATGGAGAGACTAAGGGCTGGAGCAAAGAAAGGCAATGGAGTTGCCCGTAAGTCTGAATTGTATTTTCTTGAAATCTGAAGAATAAAGTAGCGTATTTGATGTGTTTTGTTGTGCAGTTATAAATCGATTGTTAATTTGACACATGTAATTGTCAAATTTGGATAAATCATCTATGAAGTTTGTTGTAATCTGTAATTCAGGAGTTGCGTGAAAGTGTGTTTTTTCTTCTTCATCATACTTCATCGTCACATCAATGCCCCACGTAAACTGTTGCATATTGATATAAGAATTTTTGTAATCATACAAAATTTATAATATTAGTCTCATGAATAAGATTAAAGAGACAAGAAGGTATAAGGTATAAAATTTATTTTCATAATAAAATTTATTTTAAATGAGAGCAGTGTACAAATCAAAGAATAACAACAAAAATACAGATACTTTAATTATCATCTATAGATTTCAATAATAAAATATATTTCTTGGATTTATATTTTCTTCACTATTATTTCATAGAGCTTACTGAATATAGATTTTTTTGGACATTTTTCTTGTGTATTTTTGAATGTTTGAATGTAAGAGAATATAGGCATCAAAATTTGCAATGATTTAGTTGAAGTTCTTTATGATTTGAATAGTGGATACCAAGGGATTAAATTACACTCTCTTACACAAAATATTTCAACATACTTCATATCAAATCTCTTACTGTTTTATATTTATATACTTTATTTAATTGAATATGTCAAATAGTTAAATTTTTAAGCTTAAACCGTACACAAGAAAATTAATGAGACCGCCCACTTTAAAATACTCCTAAAAATGATGTTAATGAAGTATCTTACAAACAATTAGGATTACACTAGGATTAGCATTAGGGTTACAATGTTAGAGATTCGGTTAAGATTAGAATTAGGATTAGCATTAGGGTTACAATTATAATTAAGGTTAGGATTAGGGTTACAACTACAATTAGGGCTAGAGTTACAATCAAGGTTAGTGTTACAATTATGATTACTAATAGAATTAGGGTTATATTTAGGGTTAGGGTTAATACAAACTTTGTTTAATTATTCTTAACTCTTTGCTCCATAACAAATTTGGAGATGCAACACCACACATCATGCAAGGCTCACCCAAAGTAAACTCAATGCCCTAACAAGATGCCTCATCTCAACCCATGCCATAAAATTGAGTACTCCTTTTATATCTACTCAAAGTGCTTAGAATTCTTTACATCTTCATGATGTAAGGAGTGGTGAAATCAACTTGCAATGTCTTATCCTTTGTGAATTCTTCATTTTTCATCCAAAAAGAGAAAACATATATATAGTTTGATTTCAACGACATTCTATCATGCTTAGTCAACTAGGGTTAGGGTGCAATTAACCTTAGGGCTAGCATTTAATTGGGGTTAGGGTTAGGATTCATTTAGCTTAAGGGTTTAAATATGGTTCAATTAGGATTCAATTAGGGTTGGGGTTCAACTTAGGTTAGGGTTAGGATTACGGTTTTAGGATAAAGCTTGGGGTTAGGGTTGGGATTAAGGTTAGGGTTAGAGTTCAAATAGGTTTAGGGTTAGAGTTAGGGTTCAAATAGGATTAGGGTTAAGGTTATGATTATAATTACGGTTAGGATTCAATTAGGGTTGGAGTTTAATTAAAGATAGAGTTCTAGGATAAAGCTTGGGGTTACAATTAGAATTAGGGTTAGGGTTACAATAAATGTTTGAATAAACATTTACATTAGGGTTAGTTGTAAGGTTAGAATTATGATTATAATCAGGGTAACACTTGCATTTGTAGTTAAGGTTAGATTTAGCGTTCAAATAGGATTAAGATTAGAATTACATTAGGGTTGGGGTTACGATAAAGTTTAGGGTTCAAAGTTTAAATTTAACATTTGCATTAGGGTTAGTTGTAGAGTTAGAACTATGATTATAATTAGGGTAACACTTATGGTTATGGTTAAGATTATGGTTAGGGTTAAATTAAAGTGAGGGTTTAATTGAGGTTAGGGTTCAATTAGAGTTAGGATTAGGGTTTAATTAGGGTTAGGGTTCAATTAAGGTAATACTTATAATTATAGTTAGGGTTGTAGATATAATTATGATTACTATTAAAATTGGTGTTATAGTTAGTGTTAGAATTAGTGACATGGTAGGTTAGGATTATGGTAAGACTTGGGTTTAGAGTTAAGATGCAGGCTAGAGTTAGGGTTAGGGTTCTAGGATAAAGCTTTGGGTTACAATTAAGGTTGGGGTTTAGATAAGATTAGGGTTCAAGCACAGTTAGGATTCAATTAGGACTTAGTTAGATATAAGATTAGGGTTCAATTAGGATAAGGGTTAGTGTTAAGGTTAGGGTTCAATTAGGGTTAGGATTTAATTAGGGTTCAAAGTTAGGGTTAAGATTCAATCAAATTTCAATAAGGATTAGAATTAGGGTTAGGGGTAGAGTTCAACTAGGGTTACTCTTTGGTGTTTAATTAGGGTTTAGGGTTAAGGTTAGTGTTCAATTAGAGTTAGGGTTTTAATTCAATAAGTGTTAGGGTTAGGGTTTAATTAGGGTAAATATTAGTGTTGGTGTTAGGATTCATTAGGGTTTAATTAGGGTTAATGTTCAATTAAGGCTACATCATAATTAGGGTTAGGGTTAAATTATAGTAATGATTAATATTAGGGTTAAGGTTCAATTAACATTCAATTAGAGTTAGGGTTCAATTAGCGTTATAGTTTGATTAAGGTTAGTGTTCAATTAATGTTAAGATTTAATTTGAATTATGATTAGGGTTTATTTAGGGTTATTATCAAGGTCAAGGTTAGGTTTGATTAGGGTTAGAGTTCAACTAAGATTTAGGGTTCAATTAGGATAAGGGTTAAGGTTTTAAGGTTATAATTCAATTAAGGTTAGTGTTATTAGTGTTATGGTTTAATTAGGGTTATGACTCAATTAGGGTTAGGGTTAAGGATGAATTAGGGTTAGGGTTCAATTAAGGTTTAATTAGGGTTATTTGATAAAACTTGGGGTTAGGGTTAGTTTTGGGGTTCAAATAAGGTTTAGGGTTCAATTAGCATAAGGGTTATTGTTCAATTATAATTAGACTTTAATTAAGATAATGGTTAATGTTAGGGTTAGGGTTCAATTAGGGTTGAACTTGACATTAGGGTTAGGTTTTGGGTTTAAATATAATCATGGCTAGCCTTACACTTAGGGATCAAGTTCATGTTCAATTAAAGTTAGGGTTCAATTCAAGCTATGATTTAATTAAGGTTCAAGTTTACAGTTAGAGTCTAATTAGGGTTAAGGTTCAATCAAAATTTAATTAGGGTTAGGTTTACTATTAGGGTTCAATTAGGGCTATGGTTCAATAAGGGTTAGGGTCAAATTAGGGTTAGAGTTTAATTAGGCTTATAATTCAATTAGGGTAAGGGTTAGGGTTAAGGTTATAGTTTAAATTAGGGTTAGGGTTAAGGTTAGGATTATGATTCAATTAGGGTTAGGGTAAGGATTATTTGATAAATCTTGGGGTTATGGTTAGTTTGACGATTTAAAGAAGATTAAGGTTAAGGTTAGGGTTATAGTCCAATTAGGGTTAGGATTAGCATTAGGGTTCAATTAGAGTTAATGTTAGTATTAGGGTTAGTGTTAATATTAAATTAGGGTTACGATTCAATTAGAATTAGGGTTAGTATTAGGGTTTAATTAGGATTAGGGTTACTGTTAGAGCTAGGTAAGGGTTAGGGTTACTATTAGGGCACTAATACATTTGACTGCAAAATCCGATGAAACTGTCCAACGAAATATGTAAAATTCGATGTTCGTCGGGTGCTTGTAAAATTTGATGTGTAATTTCTATTTTTTTGAAAGTTTATCCTCGACGTTCATTGAAATGTCGGCTATCATTTTCATCAAATTTTTGACAAACATGAAAAATTAAAAAAATCAAATTGTGGCCGACACAAAGAAAAGCGAGTTCCCGCCTGATTTATTGCGACAGTGTTTTTCTCTATTTGAGACAGTTTGTGGAGAATTAAGGATGATTTTCTTGGGAAAAATCAGAAAAAATTCAAGAAGATATCACCAGGTTGAGGGTAGTCATTGTTTTTTTGCATAATTCAGTTGTGAAGTTAGATTTGTAGTTCCAGGTTTGAAAATCATATTTTAAAGCAACATCTCATCAAATTTTAGTTTTAGAGGTTAAGGGTTTTGAGAATTTCATGTCCAGATTTTGTTGTGTGGAATCACCATAAGATCACAACCAAGGAACAGATTCTTGTGACTGTAATTATGTGATCCATAACTCTATTGGTCATGTGGCAAAGTTGTGCTATAAAATATACAGGATGCATTCATGTGTGACCCAAGTTTAATGTGGCTATGTTGTGATAGAAATGGAGGCACTCATATAATGTAGTTAATTCAGGTTGTATAATGTAGGTGTCGATCATTGGGTGCATTTAGGTTGTCTCAAGTTTAACAGGTTAGGATGTAATTATAGCATGATTGAAGAGTGATTACCTCTTGCTGCAATAAAGAGCCTATAACTCTGGTTGATATGCAGAGTGGTTGTGTTATATCAATTATGTAGTGCATTCAAGTACAACCCATGTTTAATGGGCTATTCTAGAGAGTGATCAAGATTTTCTAAACCTTATGAATGTTACTTGACATATATTTGCATAATCTCAAATTCCTTCAGAGGCTTTTAAAGTATCAATGTATCCTATATAGGGTTTAGAATGATTTCTTTTAATTAAAAAAATAAATAAATGATGTATTTCCCTGTAATTAGATAATGTGGAGATCTCCTAAATCTCCCCAACACACTATCCTCTTTGGCAATGTATTCATTACTCCAACTACTAGGGTTTTGCATGTGACATCTTTAATATCTTCATGACCGTGGCTTTTAAATAGATCTCAGTCTTTGCTTTAATCCTTTTCATGGTAACCCTTGAGTTCCATAATCCACCTTCAATCTCTTCTAAGAACTTGTCTTAAGCTAGACTACATAGTATGCATATAAAGCAAGTCCTTCATACCTACCATTGTTCCAAACCACCACTCACTACCTTGCTTAAAATGTTGCCTCCATAAGCACAATAGCATGTTTTAAAATCATGGTTGCTTGATTGACCATTAAGTCACCACTTTCATCATGAAGATACAATGAGATTTTTGTCTTCAAACTCAAGGCATTATGGAAGATAACATTGTGAATTATTTGTTGTGTGATTCGATTTTCTTGCACATTTTGCTTTGCTAACTTCTTTAAGACTGGGTATTGCACCCTCAGCTGCAATCTCAAATAAGCTCACTCACTATCACTTGAAGATTCCTTTCATGAGCATCCTTCTATAAAATCAAACTATGCCCTATAGACTACCTACTTACTACAGGGGACTCATTATTTCATGGTATTGTAGTTCTTAAGATCCTTCAACCTTATTGACACTACTTCACATCCACAAGGTATTATTCACTATTCTCCCATCTTTGATGAGTCTCAAAACACTACTCAAACATGCAATCCACTACCTCCATTATACATTAATGGCTAAGAAGAAACATTGAACCTATGATTACCACTGTTACTTCATTTGGACAGTCATTCCCTAATTGCATTTGCCTTGTCTAACACTACCAAAAGCATTTGAAAAACCCTTAAGGTTAGCAAGGGGTAAGGAAACTCACTGTTAAAATATCCACTTTACTATGCAAGGTTTGAGCTTTATTATCTTGTCACTGCTCAGCCTCTTTTTGACTGTCACATCTCAAATGACTGTCATTCTTCTTACCGTAGATTGCATTTACAAATGTCACTAAGCTACATAGTGTGCTTGTTATTGGCTACAATCTTTAGATTGCAAGATTTTGTTATTACCTACAATGTCTCAATCTTTCTGGTATTGCAACCTCACTAATCCGCTATAGTTATTGTTTATGTTTCTATGGAGGCCTAGGGTTTGTACCCTAATCATGCTCTTACCAATGCTTTTGTTGTTTTTTATTAGGGCTCTCTCAATGTTGAGGGACCTAGGGATAAGCTCGTCATAAGAAGTGACACATTGCATCTTTAACTAAAAGGATAAACCCGTATTGACATTAGCAATGATGATTCCGACTTGTTGCTCCTTAGGAATGGGTCACTTGCTCTTACTAGCTCGCTACCTCCATTGTTGTAGGAATTTTGTGATCAAGTTCAATATTCTGATTTTAAGAGTCTTAACGGTTGGAAATTATAGTAAAATTAGAATTTAATAAGTTTTGGAATTAGCATTTTAAAGTGTTTTTTGGGGTCATTAACTTCAGACTATCTTCTCTTTTGCAGGGGTGGTTGCATGCCAAATTATTTTGGTGTAAAATATCAAAATTATTAGATTATGTTACCTATCTATGAATAAAAATTATTGGAGTGTGAGTTTGATATTTTTTGAAGATCTAAATAGTCAAGCTTGGTAAAGAAAAATCATATCAAATAATATTAGTCCAGAACAAAATGGAGAGACACTTGATAAATTGTGGGCTAGATTGAAAAGAAAGGGTGATGGGAAATGTTATTGTCCTTGCACTAATTGCAAGAGCTTAAAGAAGAGATGACTTTTAATTACAACAATTGAGAAACATTGTAGGCAGCATGGTCACGTTGAAGGGGGCATGATTATCGTCCATTGGTAAGTTGTTCATTATATGTGTTTATATTGATTGAATTTGTAAATGTTTATATTGTTTTAACATTATATATATATATATAATCACTTGGTCATGATCATGGTTTATTTGTGTCTATCATTAATATAAAGGTGGGGCGCCCTAGGGCAGATGATGTGGATTATCACGGCCCGGAGAATGTGGTTTTGCAAGCGGATGAACATGGAGCTGTGAATATCAAAGATGAATTTAATGATCATGTGGAAGAAGATGATCATGCGCCAGAAAACACAGTTGAAGATGGTACGAATACATTGATCCATGACACATTTAGTGGCAGAGCTGATCATGATGATCAAGATGACTTTGATGATGTTCATGATTTACCTGTACTTGAGAAGGCATACGATCCCCTTTATGAAGGCTCTGAAACAACTCTTCTCTCTATTGTATTGTTTTTGAACTTGAAGGTTATGAATGGTTTATCAAACATAGAAATCTCACGGATATTAAGGTATGTCATATATGTCATCTTTTTTCATCTATTTTAATTGTTGTTAGTTCATCACTAGTAAATAAAAGATGAAATATGTACCCTAATATTCTTTCTATGAACACATTATTTTTTGTTGTAGATTGATTGGTGAATTTTTGTTACCACCATCAAATATTTTACCTCACTCATACCGAGATTTATGTGCCATTATGAAAGATATCGGAATGGAGTATCAAGCAATAGATGCATGTCTCAATAATCATATTATATATCATAAACAACATGAATATGCAACAGAATGCCCAGAATGTCATAT
This sequence comes from Sequoia sempervirens, assembly GCA_007258455.2. NCBI lineage: Eukaryota > Viridiplantae > Streptophyta > Pinopsida > Cupressales > Cupressaceae > Sequoia > Sequoia sempervirens. The sequence goes on along the minus strand of VDFB02381618.1, from coordinate 10,317 downwards.
CAGTAGATATTGAACAGATCAACTGAAAAAAAAAGGTGCCTCGCAAGGTTCTTCGTTATATTCCTATTATTCCATGTATGCAACGATTATTTAGGAGTGAAAGCTTAACGCAATTGATGGATTACCATGAACAGAATAGAAGTGGAGATTACATTCTTCAAATGCCTACTGATGGTTCTGCATTTAGGGACATGGAGGAAAAATGGCCACACTTTAAAGAAGAACCTCGTAATCTTAGGCTTTCATTGGGAGCGGGCGGTGTTAATCCATTTGGAGAGCTGAGATCTATTTACTTAGTGTGGCCTATTTTTGTTATCAACAATAACATTCCTCCATGGATGTCAATAAAGAGGGAGCACACAATGTTGTCAATGATTGTTCTAGGTATTTGTTTACATCAATTTTCTTTAACGTAGTAGCATCTCATTTGTCTTATTTGTTGCATAATGACTTATATTTTTTTCATTTTATAGTCATGTACATTAATTTATATATATTGCAGTAAAATGGTTATAATAATTATGTAATGTTTATATTCATTCAACTAGGTAAGTACCAAGTTAAAGATATGAATGTATATATTGAGCCTTTTATCGACGAGTTACTAAAGTTATGGAATGGTGTCACTATGTATGACGTCTCCAGACCAATAGGACAAAGACAAATTTCTAACTCCATGCAATGCTTGTATGGACAATCCATGATGCCCCCAAGGCTAACACATTTTGTGGTATGTTATAACGCTCTAACCCAGACTTTAACACATTTAATTTGATGAAGATATCATGCATGTTTTTAAAATAATCTATTCATTATATATAATTATAAAAATTCGACATATTTAGTCCAATTATATATCATCTGTATGGTTTTCAAACAAAGGGAAACTTTGCATGTCCAATTTGTGGTCCAAAGATGAAATCTCGTCGTTCAACAAGTTTAGGAAAGAAAGTGTTTGATGAGTATAGGCACTTCCTCCATAGAAATCATAAGTAACGAACTACTGAAAAATATATCTTTTCAATAGGAAAGAGGAGACTACATCAAAACCACGAAGAATGTCACCTCGCCTATGGAAGTTGGAATATAATAGAATTAATCGTCAAGGTTATACATCGGATCAAATTGTTTATCTATCATATATAATATGTTTTGAATTTATATTTTTATATTGTGTTGTGTTTACTCATGTTATAATGGACAATGATTGTCGTTGTTAATTTGTTTAACTTATATGCTTCATGAAGGTCGTCAAGGCATTAATGGTCGACTTCCACAAGGACTAAAAATTTATCCCAGACAATTTAGTGGAGTTGCCCTACTATGAGCAGCTACAAATTTGTGCATTTGTTTGATACAAGCAATGCATGTTGGAAAGAATACTCTTGAAAGCGTTATGGAAAATATTGGATGGAAGGCATGAAAAAGAAAAAATTGTCAAAATTTGTAGTGACATTCAGGAAGCCAATCATGCAATGAAAAATGTCATTCAATTAAATAGCGATGGAGACCAAATTAATATAAGTTCCCTTCCTTGGTTATTAACGGAGCAACAAAGCAATGTTATAAAAGAAGTCATACGAAAAATTTGATTTCCACGGGATTTATTTGTGAACATAAAACAATATAATAACAAAAGAAAGGTGAATTTGGGTCCAAAGGATGAAAGCGCTTATGATTGGCATACCTTCATTAAAGGTAATTATTCTGGTATATATTATACACTTGTATAGTGTATGTACTTTTCAGTGTATTGTGTTTACTACTTTTAGAAAAATAATGAAAAGATCATTGTATAATTGTTACAGTACATTCTACTTCTATCTCTCCCAAACAACTTTGACAACAATGTCAAGCAAATTATATATGATCTTGGAAAATACATGAGGTAAGTGGCGAGATTTGTTCAATTAAGATTTGTATACATCTTATAATTTCCATTTGTTGTTTTAATTGTTATGTAATATACTGTATATTTTTGTTAAATCTCATTAATATATTTGCGCCTTGAATCACTTGTAGATGAATGTCATCTAAAGAAATTCATAAAGAAGATATAAATTGGAAGAGAAAAATTCCTTGTTTAATGTGTGAAATGAAAAAGTGTCTATCTTCAACATTTTTTAATGCACAAGAACACTAACTCATACACCAAGTTGAGGAGATTGAATTGTGTGGACCTGTACACACAAGGTCAATGTGGATGGTTGAGAGGCACTTGAAATTTTTGAAGGCTTTGGTTAGACAAAGAGCACATCCTGAGGGTTCTATGGTGGAGGGATATATGGTATACAAGACCATGGTGTACATTAGTGAATATCTTCCTAAGTTTGCAGCAAAGATCCATGTAGATCGCATTTGGGATCCCAACTCCATTAACAAATTCGAAAGGGAGTACATGTTGGGGAAAGATAGATTGAGGAAAGTGAGAGGTAATTATAAGATGGTCATGGAGATTAATTGGAACGCATTTTACATATGGTTTTTATGTATATTGTACTTATTTAATTTTTAATCTTCAATATACATCAATTATACATTAAGGTCGTATACTGTTCAGTATTTAACTAATTATACGTCATTTGTGAATTTCAAATTTTTTTGGTACAGTTGGTCGAGAGTGGGATGCACTACATTTGTACGTCACTAAAAATCTTGATTGGATGATGGTATGGATTGAACGATGTCAACAATCTAGTCGCACATTAACATGGGAAGGTGTGGCTTCATTGGTTAAAGAAGCCCATCGTAATGGAGATTCCAATGTTACACAAAGAGAAATTGATTTAGCATATGGTTTAAGAGATAAACAAATGCATTATAAATATATTAATCACCCATATTGTTAATTATTTTCAAGTATATTGATGTATATATATCTTGAGATTGTTTTTTTTGCATATATTCAGCCAAGAATAAATATGTTTATCAACTGACGATATTGCAATAATTTTTACATGTTTGACATATTGCAGGTGAAACACCACAAGGCTGTGGTGCAATGGTTGTAAATTTTGAATAAAGAAATATTTGGATGACATGAAGAAACTTGTGATTTTCGGAATAAGCGTAGTCTTCGGTGACTAATGTTTCATCTAGAGGCGACATACATCCAGAAGTCTTAAAAAATTGATACTATGGGATTTTGGATGATATACTTGAGTGTTACTTTAAGTCCTTCAAATTAATTTTGTTCGTCGTCCTATGGTACAAGCTACGATTGAATGAAAATGATCCTAAAAGAACTATTATTGAACATGATAATGGATTTACCATGGTTAATACAAAGGTTGATCGGCCATTTGGAAATAGGCCCTGTATTCTTCCAAGAAGCAATGTGAGCAGGTATTTTTACTCGGAAGTTCGAATGGCGGGTTGGTCATTTTTTTTTAGACATGATCCGAGAGGAAGGCCAGTAAAGTATAATGTGGTGGAAGAAGAAGATACTGAAGAACTAGAAGATGATGTAGATGATGATTAAGATCAAAGGTTAGTTGATGATGTCCTTGGTGAAGATGTCAAAGAGGAGGAACTAGATGATGATGATGTAGGATTTATGTTCATGAGATGATATCCATGTGGATGATGACATTATTGGCCCGATATCGATGGCGATGATGATGATATGACCAATCCCTTACAATGTCGAATCTGGATCGGATGATACAGATAAAGAGTTGGATGAAGAAGATCAATGGCATTGAAATGTATAAGATATGTGATTATATTATCTATTTGATATTAATTTCTTGATAGAATTATATTTGACTTATGTGGTTACATAATTAATTCATGATATTTTTAATTTTTTTGTCATTACATAATTAATTTAATGATGTACTTTTTAATGTTTAAAAGGTCAAAAAATTAAAACATTTCAATAGTGATGTTAACAACCTTGAAATTAGTGTGTTTTATGTTTCATGTGATCATAAAAGATTAAAAAGTTAGTTGTAGGGTTTCCGGTGGTTGGCGTGTATCTGGTTTTTACAATGCCAACCGGGTTGTCATCTAATATACATATAGAATTACCGAATTCCAATCGAAGCTGACTCGAAGGACTGGACCAAGCCAGCGAAGATTTTATAAGCCTCCTACACTTGAAGACTCGCAAGACACGGGAGGAGTGATCACTTAATGTGTTTACAACCTACACCATTATTTATAAACTACCATTGTAATGGTAGATGAGAATCTCATAATAGCTCAACCGCGATAGATAATATCCAACTGAAATTGTTATTCATAGACGAAATATGCAACCTTACTGGGCGTGAATGGCAACACAATCCATTGTATAAGATAGTCAATGATTTGCAATTTGTAACAAGCTCTAGGAAAAGACAAACAAATACTAAACTACACTAATAATTACAACTTAGATCAGTGCCATATATCCATTGCAGGAGTCAAATTCATAAGCATCTAGAGGTTTATAAAAGATTTAATACATCACATATAAGATCCCTGACAATATTGCATTACAATTTCATCGGTATGCATTCTAACCCAAGACTACTTATCAAATCCTTATACAACACATATCCACCTATAATCCCATTCAAGAATTTTGATTAATTCTTTGAATTAAAGCTAAAATAGAATCATACACACCACAACGAGTGAGATGGATAAAACAACCCTTAGTTATTTCATTCAAATTTCATATATGCATGTACAATGGAGGGTATGAGCTCGAATTTTCATTTCAACTCAAATGCTAGTACTGTTATACAACATTAAATCTCTATGAACTCAAAACCTGTTACATAATGACTCAAAACCTAAATTGCATTTCTCTAAAACCATTGGATATGCAGAACATATTTGCTTATAATCCCATTCAAGTATTTTAATTAATTCCTTGAATTAAAGCTAAAATAGAATCATACACACTACAACAGTGAGCTGAATGAAACAACCCTTAGTTATTTTATTCAAAGTTCAAATATGCACATATAATAGAGAGAGATGAGCTTGAAATTATCATTTTGATTCAAATGCTAATACTGTTATGTAACATTAAATCCCCATGAACTTAAAACCTATCATAGAGTGACTCAGAACCTAAATTGCATTTCTCTCTAAAACCATTGATCTTTACAATCAGCTCTGCAACTTCGCCTAGACTCGATCAAAATTATCTAACTTGCCAACCTATACTTTTGGCCTTGAAATCCTTCCTATAGAAAAATGAAGGAACAAACAAGCTTCGGGCCAGAAAGTACACACGTCACTAGCTGATTAGAGCACTTGATGATATTCCAAAAATCATTACAACTGCAATCATCCTAGAGCATATTCATGTTCATCATGTCGACTGAGGAAAGTTGATGCAATTCAAAAACTGCAAGAAACCCATACCGAGAAAGTCATCAATACAAAACTGGGACCATTGTAACTGCAACATCAGATTTTCCACTTGTCCAAAGTCCACTCTCTTTTACTCATCATCATTCAAATACTTAGCTACCCACTTCTGGTATTCTTCATCAGTAGGCCAGTTAAAATTAATCACCTCATTTACCTTTGTACTATAAGGCATATACTTTACCGCTTCCTAATTCGCATCTCTTTCAAAAGACTCAAAAAATGAGTTGGTACCAATAATCTTATCCATACAACTCACCAACAAATCATAACCTGAGTCATCACAAATTAATTTAATTTGATTATTGATGACCTTATTTGCTTGATCCTTCCATTGTTGGAGTGTTCTGATTTTCCCCTGTTCGTCAATTATATTAGGTAACAATGTGTTACCCCAATCATTGAAATTCTTTACCAACTCTTTAATCTTCCTACTCAAATCATCTGGTAGGGTTTGAAAACCTTGTAATGATTTTACTAACACATGAGTAGGCTTCAATGATTGGGGCCTACTATTTATATCAAACCTTGAGGCTTTATTCATGATATCCAAATCATTGGCCCTAGGGATCCAATTTTTAATTATTTGTACCACTACCTCCTGATCCCTATCAATATTCTTTATTGCTTCCAACAGCAAAGAATATAAAGAATGTACAGATTGCAATTTACTATCTACCCCTTCATTTAAGTGCTCTAAAATAGTAGTAACAATCTCCTTTTCCTTTGAAAGAAATCCCTCCTCTCTTATCCTTAATGATGTTTGTAATTCATCAATTTTCTGTATGAGCTACCTCTTCATTGGATCAATAGAGCACTCAATTTCTTCATCAATTTGTTCTAGAGGAGGGGTGAGAGTAGGATTTTGAATGGGAGACCCTGGTGTGGAAACATTTGGAGAAGCAGGAGACATTGACCCTGTTGTGGGAGGTAATGTACTGGTTCCTGGAGAATTTGATGTTTCCCCAATCTATCTATATCTGAACCTTTCCACTTTAGTTTGCAATTCAACATTCCTCTGTTGCATTTTACTATATTCTTCAATCAAAATGTTATACTTCTCCATTAGGCTCTTCCTTTCAGCCTCCTCCCTTTTAGCAGTCCTTTGGGCCAATTTGGCCACATTTATAGTTAAATTAGTGGCCTCGGTGGTTGAAGTCTCTGAAGCTCTCTTTATTATTAATCCTCCTCTGAAATTTGGATTAATATCAACAATATCTGGTTTTCTCCCTTGTGAAGCCAATGCCCAAATTGCCAAGGTCTCATATTCTTCACTAAAGGAAGATTTTTGCAATGCTGCCTTAACCTCTTCCTCAGAATCTTGAAAAGGATTCTTGGACTTCATAATAGCATTAAAAGCTATTGCATCTACAATATCCCACTTAGGAAAAATAAATACACCAGTCTGACTCACCAGTTGTCTTCCTTCTTCAAGAGTGATGTTCTTGAACTCTTCTATCAATTAAAAACTCCCTGCATGCTTCCATTCTTGCATCTTGCACACTTTTACCTTTCATGTCCAAATCAGACAAAACCAATTCAGTTGACCTAGGAGGGGAAAGCATACCAATCTGCATGTCCTGATCAGTAACAATAATTTCATCTATCAAATCCTCATGTGGGTGATCATTTCTCTGCCTCTTAGGGCTTGGCTCAAATGGTGGTGATAGGGGACTATCTTTTGGTGACAACTTTAAATCAATGATCTTAACTGCCCCAGGTACTTTGAATTTTGGACCTGGTCATGGAGGCACCTTCATTATTTGCTTCCCCTTCCTATCTACTTCCTCTTCATCACTGCTACTATCCTTTTTCCTTCTATAGATGGGTCACTTTTCTATAGGCGGGTATACTAACCTTGTTTCAATTGGCCCAACACTTTTTTCTTGCATACCTAGACTTAGCCTTAAATTTATATTTGTAGTTCTCAAGGTGTCTATAATCTCCTTGAAGTTCTTCATTAGAAAATCAATTTTCTTATGGTATGGACTGAACTCCAACAGTGGATCATACTTTGGATTCATTTCATGCACAACATCCAGTAGCTTACTATAAACTATCCATTTCTCCTTGTTCAACTCCTGCTTATTTAAATCAAATTCATTTCTAATCAGGTCCTCAGGGAAGTTGAACTCATGTGCAAATTTTCTAGCTTTTATTCTTTGTTTGAAAAGAGAAAAGAAACCCTCAGGATCATGTTGTTGCCTTGGACCACATCTCAAATGGTAATCAACAAAAAGTTTATCAAAATGTCCAAATTCTCCTTTGAAAATACAAAAGTCGTTAGCATACCACCGTATAATCAGAAGAATGTCTTCCTTTCCAGTTGAGGCTTTTCGTCTCTTTATGAATACAACCTATTTTGCCACAACTTCAAGTAAACCCTACCTTTGCATGCATTGTATGGCGTAAAGATGTGAGGGCCCTCGTAAATCCATACACCTCGCCGCTACACCAGGTATGTATAATGTCATCCCCACCATGGTAACCTCAACCTAGATTCTCCCTTTGGCCTCGAGGAAATCATGCAATTCCATAACCGGTGGGGTGTCATCTTACCATCAATCTGAAGCCTTTTACCCAAAGCAGCAAAACAATTATCAAATTGCACATAACTAGTGCTTTCCTTATTACAGGATAAATTTGTAGTCCATATCTGTACTTGCAACCTTTCTCCATCAACCGATTGCCTTAATTTTATCTTCTCAAAAAAGAAATCAGCATTCCTAAATAGAAACATATGCATCAACATAGAATACCAAAAGAATTGAGTACTAGTATCATTATTCTACAGCTTCAACAACCCTTCATGTATCCTCTTAGCCAAGAAAAAAGCAAAGTCATATGTCATAGAGAAGTTGGGGTGTTGTATTTGCACCCCCATGAACATGTACGCAATAGGAATTACCGCACCAGGACTAAAACCCAAAATCTGACATAATGAATAGAAAGTGGCCAGGAAAGGTTTTACAAAACAATTCAATCTGAAAGGTTCTTGGTCACTAGGGCTGATATGAAATTGTGAACCTCTTGCCCTGACCAGAAGAGGTGGAAGTAGCTTAGCCCTAAAAAGAGATTTCAACTTTGCATACTCCTGCTTCATTTCCTCAAGATTGATAAGAACCAAGTCTTCACTCGGCTCACTCAAATCAAAAATCTGTTGGATATCTTCTCTGTTGATATCTAGTAGCACCCCTCCATCATTATCCCTAATTACCCGTGTAATAGGGTCATACCTTGCGGCCACTACCCTAAGTAAGTCCACATCAGGGAATACATTTGGTACAACCAACTTCCCCATGTCATACATCTATCCATTTGAAAAAGGGTGAGGCAAAATCCTCTGTCCATACCACAATCTGAACATTTCTAAGCCAGTGAGAGGAACACTAGCATCGACAATGTTGGAATAATTACACACTAACCCCTCCCCTAGTATTTTCCCTTGCATTAACACTACATCTTTCCTTCTATCATTCATTGATAATGGAAATTGATCCAAGAAATCATCGTACAAGTTTCTTTTCAAATATTCAATGTGGCCAGAGTGCTACTTGGTTGGTGCCATCTTGGACAAAGTAGGGCTTCGTTACAATGTTACACTTCAATTGGCTAGGACTAAGCAAAGATAGGAAACTATAGAGTAAAAATTTTTAATTCCTCACAATTTATGATTAAACTATAGCCTTAACAAGAGATTTCAATAAGCTCAATGAAAAGCATAGAAAACCCCTTTCTGAAATTTAGGTGCAGAATGACTGGGAGGCACAGAAAATAAACTTATGGCTCTTTTCACATAAACTCCAAATTCTAGCTGCAGTGGCTCACAATTTCACCTTCGGCTCTGAAATTTTTTTTCACGAAATAATTGGATGCTTTGTGATACAAATGAGGCAGGAAAATTGATTTTATGTCGATCAAATCTCACCAGTAAATGTCTCATCCACCATTAAAGCTCATTCGCAGGCTGCATGAACGACTCCAACCACATTTGATATAGATTTAATTTTGAACCGTTGATCCTCCAGTTTGATCAAATCATCGAAGGCCACCTTCAAAACAGGTTGACATAATCACCAACATGGCAATAATGTGCATCTCAAAATTATAACATCCGCATTGAAATAAAAGCATGTGCATCTCACAAGCACTTTAGTAATCCGCCCCTTAACATATTTAGAACCAGCTAATGCTTCCTTCACTCTTTAGAACTCATCAGATGAGACACATGGCAAGCACTCGTGATATCACGATCCCATAATTCCTGATCATGGGATAGCAGGTACTGTTGATCTATTTCTAGTGCTAATTCAACCGTCTAAAAAATAAAACATTTATTAAAAGGGCAAGGGGACATCACCAGGCAGACAACACACAACAACATAACTTGTTTTAAAATGACAAAGCATAGGGTCAGCCTAGACTTAGGGAAAATAAAAACCTATGGAAGCCACAAAATTTAAAACCGAAGGGGCCAACATCTAGATGAAACAATGGGGCACATGATGTTTTAAACCCCTCTAAAAAGGATATTTGATGCAGATTTAAATTTGAGCCGTTGATTCTTTAGCTTGATCAAATCATCGACGGCCACCTCCAAAACAAGCAAACACAATTTTTAACATGGTGATAAGGGGCCCACCTTACCATACACTATGAAGGAAGTCCACGTGGCAGTTGCCCGCAATATTGCAATCCTAAAACTTTTGATCGCGCAATGGTGGGAAACCATTGATCCTGAGCATCAATGATCTCATTCCTTAAACACAGTCGCCAGCCATGTTGTTAACCTTCAAGCAGCTTTTCCAACGAGATTATAACATTTGTGTTGATTTAGAACATGTGCATCTCGAGAACACTTTAGTAATCCACCCCTTAATACATTTAAAATCTGCTAGTGTTTCCTTTACTCTTTAGGCTTCATCGCATGAGACACGTATTTCTACC